>PVJS01032363.1:0-22822 GCA_004027185.1 Glis glis | reverse complement strand
CCTAGTGAGGCCCTCCGCAACTTCGTGAGACCCGGTTTCAAAATAAAGTATAAAAAAATAGGGCCGGGGGTGTAGCGCGGAGGTAGAATGCCCCTGGGTTCAATCCCCGGTACCGCAAAAAAAAAAAAAAAACACACACCATTACATCCCTTTAAAACCATCCCTAGCCCTCGACATCTTCATTGGACTTTTTCTACAGGCCAGGCTTTACTCCCCTTAAACCTTTAAACAACACTCTGAAGTCAGAATTCTCATGTCCACTTCACATGCACAAAGAGGAGCTTTGCTACAATTCCATCTGCCTGAAACTCTACCTACATGGAGACGTCAGAGTGGCTGCCAGGTGCGACCCAGTGACTGGACGTGGTGACAAGCTCTCCTGACGTCTAGTCACTCCCTGACACCATGACCTGTGCTGGGTGCTGGAAGGACCGGGGGGGAACCAGCTTCACACCAAGGCGCTCCCTCCCCATCCCGCAGAGGAATGGACATAACGGCGGGACACGCCTGGCCGAGTCTGGGAAGCCAGGGGACTAGGGAGGACGCGGCCCCTATCCCAGATCAAAGGACCACCGGAGGCTTTCCAGAAGGCGACCCTGGTGGGTGGGGGAGAATAAGCCAGGCAGAGGGAGCAGCGTGAGCAGGGCCTACAGGGCCAAGAACCAGCCCAGGCCTCAGAAGGCCTCTGAGAGCAGGTTAGGGATTTGCTGCATCATCTTAAGGACTTTGAGGAATCTCTAGAGAGTTCTTAGCAGGATGGAGTGTGGCCAGACCACACTGAGGAAGATAATCTGGCTGCTGCCAGACCAGCCTGGAGGAGGGTAAACCTGGCTGCCACAGCCCAGGGAGAAACAATGGGGTGAGAAACAAGCAGGACACGCTGCAGAGACCTCAGACCTCAGCCCTAGGTGGGGGTCACCTCCCAGCTCTGCCCCCGACCACACAGTGGGCCCCTGGGCCTCCCCCTCTCTAGGTTGCTGCTTCCTCCTCTGCAAAATGAAAACAAAAATAGTGCCTGTGGTTCCTCAATAAGTAAATATTAAATTGCCATGCGCCCAGAAATTTCATTTCTAAATAAGTACTGAAAAGAATCAACAGCAGGTGTTCCCACGGAAAATGGTACCCAGATGTTCATAGCAGCACTGTTCACAATAGCCAAAAAGTGGGGACACCTGACGAATACATTTAAAAAATGGTACCGATACAGTGGAATATTCAGCCACAGAAAGGAATGGAGTTCTGATGCAGGCATTGTGCGACTGTGTTCATATGAGATGCCAGAGTCAGCAAACGCAGAGAGAAGGGGAGAGGTCAGTGGTTGTCAGGGCCTGGCGAGGAGGGGCTAGGAGTGACTGCTCACTGGCACTGTGTGTCCCCTGGGGTGGTGAGAATGTTCTAGAACTAGATGTGGTAATAGATGCACAATACTGAGAATGCACTAAAGTCAATAACAGTATTTTTTTTTTTTTGCGGTACCAGGTATCGAACCCAGGGGCATTCTACCTCCGAGCTACACCCCCGGCCCTATTTTTTATTCTTTATTTTGAAACAGGCTCTCATTAAGTTGCAGAGGACCTCACTACATAGCTGAGGCTGGCCGCGAACCTGCCATCCTCTGGTCTCAACCTTCCACGTACTGGGATTACAAGCGTGCGCCACCACGCCCGGCTTAATAACAATAATTTTTGTGTTATGTGTACTTTACCACAGCACAGAGTGTCTCCATTACAGCGCTGCAGCACATTGAAACCAGTCAGTAAAACTGAGCTATTACTACTCACATGGTGAGGCTGAGGGGAGGGTGGAGAGATGGAGGCCAGTAGGGGAGACAGCCAGCCCCCTGGAACGGTGTGCAGGATGCCAGAGGTGGGAAGGCTCTGGTCTTGCTGGGGAGGCTGGGTGTGGGCGTGGCCCACCGCTGCCGTGACAAGCCCTGGAACTGAAGCCACTCAGAACATGAGACTCACCCCAAGTTAATCGTACCACTGAGGATCCCCTAAAACTGGTGCAGCCAAATCCACCGCTAATCACCATAGACAGATTCCAAGAGTGTGTTTACGTTAAACTCATTGTCCAGGAATAAAGAAAAAGAGGTGGGCATCCCGGCTCCCCACCCCAGGCCTCGCCAACCCTCCTTCCTGCCTCTTACAAGAGCCACTGCCATTACCCTTTAATCACACACTGGCGGAGCAGACGCCTTTGATGAATTCTGTTGCTGCATTTATGAAGAACGATGCTAGACAAAAAGGCCTTTCAAAAGGCATGCTTGAAAGGCTGAGAATCCAGCACCAACTTACAAAGGCATGACGAGGAATTGTTTATAGAGTTTGACTTCAATTATGTAATAAATATATTCATAGACTCGTGAAGGGAAGAAGCTAACATATTAGCAATGGTTCTCTCTGGCGGTGGGTTCTTTCTTTCTCTTTTTTCCTGTGTGTGGTGCTAGGTATTGAACCCAGGGGGCATTCTACCTCCAAACTACACTCCAACCTTTCTTTTCTTTTCCTTTCTTTTTTTTTTTTTAGCAGAGTCTTGCTAAGTTTCTGAGGCTAGCCTCAAACCTGCGATCCTCTCATTCCAGCCTCCCAAGTACTAGGATTACAGGCATGTACCACTGCGCCCAGCTGGGATTGTTATTTTACCCTTCCAACTTTTTCTATTTGTGGGGATGGGGCGGGGTAGAGAGGGGATGTCAAAATGTCCACCATGGCCAAATATTAAATCCTGCCCACCCGCTCCCCAAAACACAGAAAATGTTTGAAGAAAATGGGAAACCTTGCAGACTTCCCTGGAAAAGATTTTTAGGAGTAATTTTGTTGAAATGCTTTGCTTTGAGCTAAAAATACAAGGAGCAGAGGGGGGATGGGGACTTGCTGACCTTTGTCCTGCAGTCCTTCAGGGACAGCCCCTCAGCTGACAATCCTGTAGGAGCGAGAGCCCAGAGGTGACCACAGTGGAGACAGTCACACTCCCTGATACAGCTCTGCTAATTCACCAGCTCAGTGAACATAGCTGGACCAGAGAACAAACAGCACAGCGGGATGGCACACGGCCTGCGAGGGCACCGCGCAGCTTCAGGACCACGGCCAGTTCCCGGGCCGCTCTGCACCCCAGTTTTTACTCTAAAATGAAAAAGCACAACTACATCCGTCATCTCTAAGGCTTGTTCTCTTACGATGTCAACAAACATGCATTAAGTGTCATCCAAAGGAACACCCTCAGCGTCACAGAGTGACAAGGCTCACCAGATGCCGCAGTGCCACGGGAGCCCCGCGCAGGACGGACGCGGTCACCTCTCCTGGGAGGCCAGGGCACGGGGGAAGGGGAGGGGAGTTGGTCCAGGTCTTTTGGAATATTTCCAAGCTGTGTAAGAACAGGTAAGAAAAGAACAGTGTGTGCAAAGCAAAGGGGCCCAGAACACTGGGACATGGAGCACTGGGAGATGGAGCACTGGGAGGTGGAGCACTGGCAGATGGAGCACTGGCAGATGGAGCACTGGCAGATGGAGCACTGGGAGATGGTCATCAGGGCTGACTCTCCTGGAGGATCCTGAATGGGGAGCACCTCCAAAACAGAGCGGGAAGGTTTGCATTCTGAGGATGATCTGCACAGTGTGGACATCGGGCTGGTGGGGAGCAAAACTGGACACAGGGAGGACAGGGAGGGGGCTGGGTTAGGCTCGTGGTTACTGGGCTTGGGAATGATGTGGCTCAGAGGGTGGGCGCCATAATATGCCACCGCTTGCTCATCCGCAGTCCTCTGAATTCAACTCAAAGCCACGTGATTCCACTTGCCCTCTACGGTGCTTCACGGGCTCCTATAAAACCTTGCACATGAGAAATTCTCATATCATAAATAGCTATTTGTTGTGGTATTCCTTTTCTTGTTAATTAATGGATGCTCTTTACATATTAAAGGCATTGATCATTTGTCTTTTATATATACCACAAATATCTCCCCAAGTTTCTCATTTCTCTTTCTTAGTGCAAATATAATAGGAAATACAAAGCTTCCAATTATTTATATACTGAAATCAACGAATTTCTTCAGAGCACATAATGTTAGCCATACTTATCTTTTATTAACTATTTTCCTTATTTAGATTTTAACCAGATTAAGAAATTCATCTTTGTTTTTCTTCCGAAAGAGCCAGCCATTTGCCCCCAGGTTCAGGTATGGTACATTCCTCTCCCGTTGCTTTAAAGAGGCTTTTTGCCGGGCGTGGCGGCACACGCTTGTAATCCCAGTACTTTGGGAGGCAGAAACCGGAGGATCCGGGTTCGCGGCCAGCCTCAGTGTGCGCACATGCGCATGCTCTCTCTCTCTCTCTCCTCTCTCTCCTCTCTTTCTCTATCTAGTGAGGCCCTCCGCAACTTCGTGAGACCCGGTTTCAAAATAAAGCATAAAAAAAATAGGGCCGGGGGCGTAGCGCGGAGGTAGAATGCCCCTGTGTTCAATCCCCGGTACCGCAAAAAAAAAAATAAATAAATAAATAAATAAAGTGGCTTTTTATTAGATACACACGTGGAAACGTTCTCTCCATTCCAGCGGTCTGCCTTCTTGCAGCGGTTGCCTGCTGTATCACTGTGGTTCTGTAAGAGTTAACAAGTCTTCTGGGGCAAAGCTTCCCACATTACTCTTCATTTCCAACGTCTTCCCACCCAGCTTTATAAACTCATATTTTTGGTATGAAACTTTGATCACATTCCGCCCAGAGCCTCATGAGAATCATCACCGGAATGGCACTGAATGGATCTGGGGCCTGAGCAAAGCAATTGATGTGAATGCCTCCCTTGATCAGGCCAGTGATCTTGCAGCAGAACCGCGCATGCTCGTCTCCGGGTCCTGATGCGGCGGCCGGCCCTTCACTGGGGCACGTGAGGAGCACAGGGCTGCGGGTGCGGGCCACTGCGATCCGAGACCTGAGACCTGTGCTCCGGCTCTGACACCGTGTGGTTTATTTCCTCTTAAAGAGACTCTGCTGATCCAGGAGGCAGAGAGGGTCAGAAGGCTTTGTGAGACCACACAGGAAGGAGTTTCTTGAGGCCGCATTTTCCTTGACAGAAATGTGTCAATTTTGCCATCAGAAAATTAAGCATAATGGGATGTTGTAGGTTACACCTGCTGCAGAACCCCAACTTACGCTACGAGTGACTTCACATCTTCACGCCGTATTTTGGGGGGTATTACTGGGGATTGAATCCAGAAGCGTTCTATCTCTGAGCTACACCCCCAACTCTTTTTTTATTTTTTATTTTGAAACAGGGCCTCACCAAGTTTCTGAGGCTGGCCTGGAACCTGCGATCTTCTTGTCTCAGCTTCCCAAGTACTGGGATTACAGGCGTGCGCCACCACCAGCGACACCGTATTTTTTAACTGCTCAATGAAAATGCCAGGGAGCTGCTACCCCACTAGGAGCCCTCCCTTCCGCACACTCGAACCTTCCTAGTGCACATCAGCCCTGCTAGAACAGGCACCGCTATCGTGTGCCCCACCTCCCAGAGAGTGCCCCAGGGACCTGGGTTCATGTCCAAGCCCAGTCGGCTCTGGCTTCACCTTCAACTGATCTTGCACTGGACATTTTATAATATCCCTCCCTACCTTCAACTAACCCTCACCATTAAGGCCCAGCTGAATTCTCCCTCCTCCAGGAAGCCCGCCAGTCTACCTAGCCAGAGAGTGACTTCTCTCCTTCTCGGAGCCCCAGGACATACAAGCAACATCTTGAGACATTAACTGACAAATGCAGTCACAACTGGGCGTTGTGTGTTTTCATTTAATGTCTCCCTGTGTGGTGGAGACTGTGGAGTGAGGGGCTGAGCCCACAGGCCTTCCACACTCCCGTACTTCCTAAAAGTTTGCACAGGGCCCAACACACACTTTTAGCACCATGTGGGAATTTTAGCATGCGACCCTAATAAATGGCACGCGTTCACGATTATCCCAGAAGCCGTGGCGTGGCTGCGTTGTCTTCACCTTACATAAAAATGACCACTGGTACCAACTGAGCACTTAGAGAATGCCAGGCCCTGGGCAGAGTGGTTTGCCAGTGCCCAGCCATTTACCTTAACAACCATGTGAAGTAAGTACTATTATTACTCTCGTTCTGCAGTTGGGGAAACTGAGGTTGGGAGAGGTAAGTCCAAGGTCACCCACAATCAAAGACAAGACAGGGATTCAAAGCCAGACCTTCTGGTCCGAGAGCCTGCTGTGCCCACACACTGTATGGGCACATCAGCGTGTGGGCACACAGGGTCATCGCATAGGAAGTCCTCGTGTCCTCATTCAGCAGAGAGCTCCTTGACCGCAGACCCCAGCCCCAGGACACCTGGCCAGCGGCAGCCTGCACCCCAGGGGCACCGGTTCCTGTTTCCCCTGGAGGCTGCATGCAGGTGAGAGGCGGCCCTAAGCCCGGGGAGGCCCATCTCCACCCACACAGGAGGGCCTGGGGCACGGAGGAAGGGCCCCAACATCCCAAAGCGAATGTCTTCTGCCATTCCTTACAGTTTCGACCAGCAGCTTCCCCCGCTGAGCAGCAATCATCATCACTGATGACAACCAGCTCAGTCAAGGGACATCGACCCGTTGAGTGTCACCTACAAGGTAAGGTCCCGCGAGGACACAGCCTCTCCCGCCAGGCACTCACAGGCCAACAGGAACTGTTCCCTGTGTCCTGGCCGCTCACCAGTCTGTGGCTTGCCACAGGACAGCCCCATGCTTTCTCGCCAGCTCTTCCTGGGCTTCCTAGGAGGTGGCGTGTCCCGCTGTGTGACAGCAGGGCTCCGCAGCCCATCTGCCTGGCTTTGAATGCTGGCTCCACCACCTCCTGGCCATGCAGAGCTCTCATATCCAGCCTCACGTGGCAATCCTCTGACAGGCTGGCATGGCGCTGGGCCCTGGCTGGCATCTGGGAACGTGGATTCGAGGAGGGTCCCCACCGTTGCTGAGGAGAGTGGCCCCTGTTCTCAAATGCCCGTGCAAGTGAGCTGCGGGTGCATGACACCTGCTTTCCACCTGGCATCTGGCATCCTGGTACATGCCAGCAGAGGGTGCCTACGTGGCCAGCCCCACACACAACCCTGGCGCGGAGCTCTCAGAGCGTCCCTGCAGGACAGCACCTCCTGTGAACTGTCACATCTCACTGTGGGGATCCGCGCATCCTGTGACTCCACTGGGAGGGGACCTCGGAAGCGTGCAGCTAGTTTTCTCCAAGCCCCGCCCTGGCTTCTTTTCCTCTAATGATGTTGCTTTGTGTCTGTTCATCAGAATCCACTGCAGCTGTGAGCACAACACTACATAAGTCCTGCGAGTCCTCCTAGAAAGTCTCACTCCTGGGGGAGGCCTTGGGGACTGCAACATTCTAGCCACGGGACCTGGGGCCAATTACTTGACCTTGGTATGTGTTGGTCTCCTGGTCCATGAAATGGAGGCGATTTCAGCATAGAACCTCTCACAAGACGGAGGTAAAGATGAGAAGACATAGCAGAGGCGAATTACTCAGATGCTCAGGAAATGTGACATGCGGTTACTGAGAAGGTTCGTTTTAAGGTCAGCTCGACAGGATTAAGGAACACCTACAGAAAGCATTATTTTGGGGTACATCCGCAGAGGTGATTAGCATGTGGGTCTGAGTGGACTAAGGAGGGAAGATAGGTCTCTATGTGGGCGGCCCCGTCCAATGGGTAGTGAATCAAGCAAAGAGAGACCAGGCAAATGTACCCAAATGTCCCAGAGCAGGGACACACTCCTCTTCTCCGGCCCAGGGACATGGGAACTCTAGGACTGCAGGACTTGGAGCAGAGGCCCCTGGGGCTGCCAGGCTTTTGGCCTTGGACTGAGCATCAGTCACACCATGTGCTGCTGACATTTCAGATTTGAACCGTGCCACGCCTCCAGCACTCAGGGACTCCAGATGGCCCGTCCTGGAACTTCCCAGTCTACACAATAGCATGAGTCGGTTTCTGTGATGAATCCCTCTTGTAAAGTCTACACACGGGTCCTGTTGATTCTGTCCCCTGGAGAGCCCTGACTAAGGCACACAGTAAACTAACACTTGACGAATACATGTGCGCGTGAATGTGTGCGCGCTGAGTGATCTAACTGGTAAACAGAAACAGGGAAGGATCAACAGAGACGGAAGCAGGGAGACCTGCCAGTCCACTGCAGCACTCTGGACCATCTGGGAAAACAAGATGTCGCCGCAGCTGGGCCTGGCAGCCAACACTGGACACAGGTGGAGTTGTGGTGGACAGAGGTGCACATGACGGTTGGCACCTCAGTATGTCTGCGCAGTGAGCGACCCCTCCTGCCCAGTGGAGGGTCATGCAGCAAAACCATTCGGACCACAGAGGGGACCCAACACCGCAGAGCCCCCAGCCTCACTGAATACCTGGGTGTCAAGCTGGTGACCCGTGCCTTCCCTGGCTTCAAGGACAGACCAAAGACCAACACATCACAGGCCTGGAAGGCCGAGGGTACAAGACAGGCAGGGTGGGTGTTCGGACACACTTTCTCTTACCGTTACCTTTTCTTCTGCTGTTATGGTAAACAGGGCTTTCAGCAGTGTTCTGTTCTAGAAAAGAAAGAAGAAAACACAATGGTTAATCATTTTTGGAGCCTGATGCTTGGGGTGACGTTTGGTATTATTTGCAACACACCGAGCCTGGAGCTGCAACTGGCCCCTGACTGTAGGGTGAGGAGGGCTCGTGGAGGTCCTACAGGACTGAGGGGGACAGGCCTGTGGCGTTAGGATCCTGCCTTCTCTACTGAAGGCCCCTGTGAAACCCCAGCACCACTGTCCTAAGAGCCAGGAAGGGTCACGCAGCCTGCCAGGTGGGGAAGGGCCAGCGAGGGTCAGGCTGCCCTGGGGAGCAGGCCGCCGACTCTCTGGGTATTTGCTTCCTCCAGGGGGGCTATGAGGGGACTGTTCAAGGTCACCTCTCACTCCAATGACCCGTTCCTCCAAACCCCAGCTCCTCACGGGTCTGTTCCCAGCTCCTTTAACATCCCTCTGCTGAGAAGACACAGGAAGCAGAAAACTGAAAGGCGACATGTTACCTAACCATACAACTGCACCGAGTCTGAGAAGACCCACCCTGGGGACAGACTTCCTCTCGGGAGAGGCAGAATAGCCCGCAACTGGAGGGCAGCACAGGGTGGTGGTCAGAGCCAGGCTGCCGGGCCCACGCATGGCCATCACTCACCGCAGTCTGACCTTGGGCAAGGTATTAACCTTCCTGTGCCCCAGTTTTCTCCTCTGTAAAGTGGGAACCACGCTCAACTCATAGCTCAGAATCCAGATTTTGTTCAGATTTGAAATATTTGCATACACATAATGACAGATCTGGGGGACAGGACTCAAGTCTAAATGCAAAATTCATTTATGTTCCATACACACCTTATACACATACCCTGAAGGTAATTTTATAAAACATTTTTAGTGCACATGCATTTTTTTTTCTTGGTGCTGGGAATTGAACCCAGGGGCATTCTACCTCCATGCTACACTCCCAGCTCTTTTTATTTTTTATTTTGAAACAGGGTCTTGCTAAGTTGCTAAGTTGCTGAGGGTCTTGCTAAATTGCTGAGGCTGGCCTCAAACCTGCGATCCTCCTGTCTCTGCCTCCCAAGTACTGGAGTACAGGTGTGTGCCACCATGCCTGGCTCACCTGCATGTTGACCACAACCCACCATGAGGCCAGATGTGGAATCTTCCATTTGTGGCATCCAATTGGTGCTCAATCAGCTGCAGATTCCGGAGAGTTTTGGAGTGGGGATTTGGGATTAGAAATGGGCAGCCTGTAGCATCGCACGCAGTCTGTGACCTGGGCTTGGGGCGGGGAGCGTGAAGTGCAGTGAGCTAGGCGCCCTGCAAAGTTCTCATCACAGACGCCGCTGAGGCCGGTTTCTCTAGCCTGAGCTGTGGTCCAGCCAGGGCAGAAACTTTGAGGCCAGTCTCAGCAACTTAGCAAGACCCTCAGCAATTTAGCAAGACCCTGTTTCAAAATAAAAAATAAAAAGGGCTGGGGGTGTAGCTCAGAGGTAGAATGTCCCTGGGTTCAATCCCCAGTACCAAAAAGAAAAAGTAAAAAGAAGTCATTAAGGCGGGTCAAATGCCTGTTGTCCTCTTAGGAACAGGACATTAGGACCCAGGCACACACACAGGGACAATCCTGTGGGGACACATGGAGGAGATGTCCAGGGGAGCCAGCCTGCCACGCCTTGATCTCAGCCTCCCCACCTCCAGGACCACATAACAATAGACTTCTGTGGTTTTTAACAACAGCCGGTGGTGCTTTGTTCCAGCAGCCCTGGCACACCCACAGCAGTGGGGAGGGCTAGTTAAATGCTCATGATGAGGTAGAAAGAAGTTAACAGCTGGTGATTCCTTGTCTTTATGATGACCCTGTGTGAGGCCCAGAGGCATTAAGAAACTCCCTGGAGGTCACAGCAGGTTGCTGAGAATCCTCTGCCCTATCTGGGTGAGCCATCTCTGGAGGAGGATGGAATCTCAGACCCTTAGTGTCAATCTTCCTAAAATGACCTCCCACCTCTCACAGCAGCGACAAGCCAGAAACCAAAGTAACAGAGGAAATACCGGTGAGGAGCTCTGAAAGCTGAGCTGGGCAGGCAGGGTCAGGCTCTCCCCAGTCCCCACGGCTCCGGAGTCCAGCGAGGCAGTGTAGCTGACCACAAAGGAGTCTCCAACTGTCAGAAAGAAGGAGGTGCGCCTCAGGGAGGAGCCTGGCCTGGCCCAGCCACGCCCACCTAGGCCACGCCCAGCCTAAACTTGCCCCAGTCTGGCCACACCCTGGCCCAGCCATACACCAAACCTAGCCACGCCCAGCCTAAATACAACCCAGCCTGGCCACACCCACACGCTCCCAACCCAGCCTGGCCACACCCCCACCTGGCCACACCCCAGCCCAGCCCCAACCAGGCCACACCCCAAACCAGCCCCACCCAGCCAGACCAATACCCCCACACCTGGACACTACGCCTCTCCACCTGGCCACGCCTCAGCCCAACCCCAACCTGGCCACGCCCCCAGCCCTGCCATGCCCCAACTCTGTCATACCCAGCCAGGCCAATACCCCCAAACCTGGCCACACTCAGCCTAAATATGCCCCCTGTCTGGCCATGCCCCAACCATGCCACGCCTAACCCAACCACGCCCCCAGTCCAGCCATACCCCAAGACTGGCCATGCCCCGCAGTCACACCCCAGTCCAGCCACACCCATCCCAAGTCCCTACCCCCCAACCACGCCCAGCCCAACCATGTCCCTATCCCTACCACACCCTGCCACACTACATTGCACACCCTGGACACAACCCTTCACCTTGCACAGACAGGAGTACAACAAGGGAGCCTTTGGACTTCACATGCCTGGGGTGAGGGGTTCTGAGTGGTCCTGGGGTGAATAAGCTAGACTTACTGCTCCCGGGCTCCCAGCCACCAGCTGGTACACGCTACCCACAACAAGGCTGGCCACGCTTTCTCCCTCTGCAGTGCACCTCATCTGACCACAGGCTTGGAGTGCGGGTGGCTCCATCCTACTGGTGGCAGCAGTGTGCCCGCAGAAAGCAGGACCACTGGTCACTGATTTCACTCAGCCTGCCCTCCAACTTTGCCTTCACCCTAACAGGAGTCACAGTTTAGCCCTAATACGCTGCAGGGAGCTTCATTCCTCCATTTGTGGAAACCTCAAAAAATTGTAAGGAAAACAGGAAGATGAGCACTGGTCCTAGGAATCGCTGGCTTTAGTTTGTTTTTAAAAACGCCTCGACAGGTTCATTTTCCTTTAAATAAGAACAAAGGCTGAGACAATGAAGACAGGGTGATAAATGAGCGATAACAATAATGGAGATAACTGTGGAGCAGGTGGGCATGGTCAGACCCATCACTCTCCTGAGCTGGCACACATCAACCCTGCTGATCCCCCAGTAGCGTCAAGGTGTATGGATGGAGGACACGTTATTTTCTGCAATACCAAAGAAGAAACAGACAGAGAGAGGCTGACTTGCTTACGCTAAACCAGTTAATAAGTAGAAAGCTACCTGTCTCTCTGGGTCCTACATTCTTTTCCCTAAATGACACTGGCTTTAAGCAAAGAAAAGTATCAGATACTATGACGACAACCTCTGAGGATAAGGAGGTCCAAGGGTTAATGGATGGGGGTCTGATTGGCCATTGATTGCATAGTCCTGTACTTTCTCTTTGGGGAAAATGTTGCCTGTCCCCTAGGTGGGAACTCGGTGTCACATCCCTTGGCACAGTGGCACGTTCATGGATAAACACAACAGATACACTGCCCTCGGGGAACACAGCCTCATAGGCAGAGCTAAGACATGGGCATACATAATAACAATAATAAAGATAACAGCCAATGCCTACTGACACTAAGAGCGCTTCCCATATTGGAGTGTTGCTCACAGACCTACTTCCCCATCGTTACCACGACCTCCACCTGGTGAGGCAGGTGTCATCACGCTCAGGGCACAGATGAGGTGTGCAGCGTGTATGTCAGAGCAGAATCTGAAGGGTTCACGTGTGGAAAGTTCTGGAAGCATCCCAAGGCTCCAAGCAGTGAAGGGCAAGAGGGACGGGTGTGTCCCTGAGAGGGTTTGGATGCAGGAGGATGCCTTTGGGATACAGGATCAGGTAGTGCTTCCTGGAAAAGGTGACATCAGGGCCAAACCCCAAAGGATAGAGGAGATTCGTGCATTGAGAGTCAGAGAGAAGAGCTTTCCGGGTGGACACAGAAGTGTGAGCAGGTGCTGAGAGGTGGAGGCCATGAGCAGGTTGGGTCTGGCAGGAGTGTGGATGAGGAAAGGCTACTGGGAGGCAGGATGACAAGACAGGAGGTGCAGCCTCCCGCTGGGAGGGCGGTGGATGGGAGTCTTCCCTTTAGCAGGCAGAGTGCCAGGTCACGTGATCTCATCAGTTCAATCCACAGCAACACTTTGAGACCCTGCTGTACACAGGACATCTGAGGTCCAGAGAAAGGCTCCCTTGCAGGAGTGAAAGCCAGGTCTTTCTGAGATGACGTCTATGCTCTGTTTATGGCTCCATGCTCTGGTCTCTGAACATGAGCTTAAGAATTGGGAGCCGGGGCCAGGCATGGTGGCGCACGCTTGTAATCCCAGTACTTGGGAGGCAGAGACCGGAGGATCCGGGTTCGCGGCCAGCCTCAGCTACTTAGTGAGGCCCTCCACAACTTCATGAGACCCGGTTTCAAAATAAAGTATAAAAAATAGGGTCGGGGGTATAGCTTGGAGGTAAAACACCCCTGGGTTCAATCCCTGGTACTGCAAAAAAATAAATAAATAAAAGAATTGGGAGCCGGGCATGGTGGTGCACACTTATAATCCCAGTACTTGGGAGGCTGAGACAGGAGGATCCGGGTTCACAGCCAGCCTCAGCTACTTCATGAGGCCCTCTGCAACTTAGTGAGACCCTATTTCAAAATAAAGAATAAAAAAAATAGGGCTGGGGAGTAGCTCAGAGGTAGAATCCCCCTGGATTCCATCCCCAGTACCGCAAAAAAAAAAAAATGGGGATTTATTTTTACATCACTGAAGGAGGGAAAGCATTGAGGGTGGTTTGGCTGGAACACAGAGTAACAATTTTCAGGACCTCACTTAAACCAGAGCCAATGAAGAGGTCGCTGTATCTAGGAAGCCACTAGCTCCAGGAGTGGCTTCTGTCAGTAATACTGCGTTAAGAAGGATTCTGGGGGCTCGTCTAGGCTCCAAGGGAAGGATCAGCAGGCTGCACAATGGGTGCTGAGGATGGAGCAAGAGCTGCAGGCCTGGAGAAGGCACTGAAGTGAGGTGGCAACCAGGGTGGATGGGGAGCCAGGCGCCCGGCTTGCATCTCAGCCTTGGCTGCTGCCCCATGGCCTTGGGCAAGTTTCTCAACCTCTCTGCCTCAGTGTCTTCACCTGAGGCAGAGAGGAAGGCACTAGGAAAAATAAAACCAATCTCAACCCTCCTAGGGAAACTGACAGCAGACATGGGAACAATGGAATCCCAGAACTGGTTTTATTTATTTTTATTTTTTTATTTTTTTTGTGGTATCAGGGATTGAATCCAGGGGCATTCTACCTCCAAGCTACACCCCCAGCCCTATTTTTTATTCTTTATTTTGAAACAGGGTCTCACTAAGTTGCAAGGCCTCACGAAGTAGCTGAGGCTGGCTGTGAACCTGGATCCTCTAGTCTCAGCCTCCCAAGTACTAGGATTACAAGCATGCGCCACCACGCCTGGATCAGAACTGGTCTTAAACCCTGCTTCATTAACCAGAGATGGCTTGTCTCGGAAACAGGCCTCTGAACACCAACTGGTGACTGCAGTACCCTGTGCAAACCAGCCATTGGTAGCCGGGCTGCCCCAAGGAAGGTGTCTGAGCACACGCCAACATGCCTGGATCCCTCATGCATGCGCATCTAAAGCTAATGTCGACACACTCCCCCTCTGTCCCGCACAACTCGAAACAAACTGCCCATCTTCCTGAGTGAGGGTAATCTGGGGCACCGGGGTGACAGGTAGATGGGAGTCACTGTAAACTCTATCTTTGTGTCTGTTCAAAGTTTTTCATAATAAAAATTGAATCTATGTTTTAAAAATGCAGAACTCTAGCTGGGTGTGGTGGCACACGCTTGTAATCCCAGTACTTGGAAGGCTGAGACCAGAGGATCCGGGTTTGCTTCCAGCCTCAGCTACTTAGTGAGGCCTCTACAACTTAGCAAGAGCCTGTTTCAAAATAAAGAATAAAAAAATAGGGCTGGGGGTGTAGCTCAGAGGTAGAATGTCCCTAGGTTCAATCCCCAGTACTGCAAAAATAAATTTAAAAAAATTGATAGCTGGGTGTGGTGGCGCACACTTGTAATCCCAGTACTTGGGAAGCTGAGACTAGAGGATCCAGATTCATGGCCAGCCTCAGTTACTTAGTGAGGCCCTCCACAACTCAGTGAAACCCTGTTTCAAAATAAAGAATAAAAAAAATAGGGCTGGGGGTGGAGCTCAGAGGTAGAAGCGTCTGAGTATAATCCCCAGTACTACCAAATTGAATAAATACATAAACAAATAAAAAAAAAATATAAAAATGCAGAACTCTTTCCCCAAATCCATCTCTCTCCAACATAAGTAAGAAAGCTGGCTGCTTGGTGGCAGACACCGAGCAGCAGTCTCTTCCTCTGTCACCCTGCTAATCACATCTATTATGAGTCTTAACCAAGTGAACACATGTATGCATGGAGCGCGCGCCAGAGCCACAGCATGGGAACCTGAAAGTGCCTGGAAATATTTTCATCACTTGCCAGCCCGGCATAAGAATGGTCTGCTGTTACCTTGCAGAAACTTCCTTCTGAAAACCTGGAATCCATCCTGGGTCTTATTCCCCGTCGACTCCATAATGGCGAGGCCGGTGACGTCGTCCAGCAAGAGCAGGTCCGAGAGGTTGGCTGACAGGGGCGTCCTGGTGTTCTTCACAAACAGCTGCACCTGCACCGTCTGTGAGTCGCTCTGCCCGGACACCTAGCGCAGGAAGAGATGAAGTCAGGGCAGAAGTGCCACCAAGACCGGCTTCCCCCAGTGACAGGTGACCTCTCACAGTGGCTCTGAGAATGTATCTGGCTCCACCTGATGTCCAAGCCAAGGACGGTTCTGACCCACAGTCACCAAGCTGTTGCCTGGAGACAGTTTCAAAGAAACTGGGACCCCAAAATGCAGGGCAATCACTCCTGAGGAGAATCCTTGGGGAAAAGATATCCCAAGTGCAGAAGCACAGTCAGGCTGGGGAGATGGTGACCAAAAAGAGCAAACCATAGCTTGCATCCTCGGCCACCTTGAGGGTGCAGCCCCACCCGCAGAGCCAGGGTCTCTGATGGAGATTTGTTGAGCTGCTCACCTGCCCCCTGGGGGTCTCCTCCATCCAGGTCCTGCCTAGCCACGTAATATACAAATCTGCTAAGGAAGCCACCCAGGACCGTGTGCTAGCTCGGCACTGGTGGACGCTCCGCCTTGCCCTGCTCCTCTGTCTCTAGCCCCATCTCCCACCCCTGGGCCCCTGCTCCCCAGCTCTGCTGAAACAGAGGCAGAAGCTGGAGGGAAGAGAGGGAAGCAAGGCATGTGTCTAGGTGAATGAGCTTCCTAATGGAAGGGAAAAACTCAAGCTTCAGAACCGTGTGGAGAGTATTCTACTGCCCACGTTAGAAAAGGCGGCAGGAGCCGGGCGTGGTGGCGCACGCTTGTAATCCCAGTACTTGGGAGGCTGAGACAGGAGGATCGCAGGTTTGCAGCCAGCCTCAGCTACTTAGTGAGGCCCTCTGCAACTAAGTGAGACCCTGTTTCAAAATAAAGAATAAAAAATAGGGCTGGGGGTGTAGCTCGGAGGTAGAATGTCCCTGGATTCAATCCCCAGTACCGAAAAAAAAAAGAAGGCAGGGATATGCATCCTTGTATACACACAGTGCACATCACACACACACAAACACACACACACACACACACACACACACACTCGCTCATACTTGCATGCACATGGCAGAAAAAGTCTGCAGAAGGAGATATGAGAAACTAGTAGCACAGGCTGCATCGGGAAGGTGACCAGGGACGCAGAGGGCCTGCAGTGAGACAAGAGTGCTGCAGGAAGGCCCAGGCTGTCCAGGCCCTGCGTGTTCCCAACCAAGGGCTGGCCCCTGACCCGCTCTCATGAGAATGTGTGGCCTGGGCCATGCCAGCTAGTTGATGCCACCCGCGTGACCTGTGTGCGTGTGGCCTCGGGAGGGCAGCAGGTTGAGTAGGTGAGGTCGGTCTTGCAGGTGCTTCGTGCCTGCGTGTCTGAGCCCTGAGAAGAGCCCCGGAGCCTCCCTGCCTGGGAAGACCCTGTATGCGTTGTCACTTGTCACTAGGAGACTCAAGTGCCGTCTACACGACGCCACTGGGCGAGGATACTTGGGGGAGCACTGGCCCGGTCCGCCCTGGGCTCTGCACACTCTCTTTATTCCTTTGCCGACTCTGCTTTCTCTGTACTACACCATAACTCTGAGCACAATGGCTTTTCTGAGTTCTGAGGACCTTCTAGAGAATCACAGAGCGTGAGGATGTGCTGGGGGCCCAACACGAGGGTAATATGAAACCATCTCGTGGGATTAGTGAGACTAAAGACCTCAAAAACATTAAGCAATTTTTTTTTCATATTGGGAATAGAACCTAGGGGCATTCTACCTCTGAGCTATACCCCCAGCCCTTTTCATTTTGAAACAGGGCCTTTCTAGGTTGCTGAGTGTCTTGCTAAGTTGCTGAGGCTGTCCTCAAACCGTGATCTTCCTGCCCCAGCCTCCCAAGCACTGGGATTACAGGCATGAGCCCCTGCACCTGGCTTTAAGCAAATTTTTAAAACTGTCAAGAATCATAGTTCTATATTCTGAATGTAAATACACCATACTTTCTTCCCTGTTCTAAATGATCAGTGTGGATTTTTATTAACAATAATTTCTACCAAAAAGCCCCAAATCCTGGTGTTGTTTTATAGAGAACAGACCCAGCATTAGACCAGGCCTTGGATTCGCCGTGCTTTCTGTCTACCGTAGGTGCCTATCTCTTGCTGTTTTCGTCATCACTCATAGGACTAGACATGAGCAGAGACCACCACAATTTGCCAATTCCTAAATAAATGACTCTACTAATGTGATTTGGGCAAAATCCAGGTATTTTGTCTTCAAGTGTGAGCCACTTATGGGAACTTACCAGTGCACATTTCTGAAAAATTACTCCATTCTCAGAAGTCCCTTGAACTTCTCTTGAAATATCTCCATACTACAAAAAAATAGAAATTATTTTAAATTTTTAAAAATATTTCATGCTACACATATAAAATAAAAGTATGATATGATGAACTTTTTAAAGGCGAGTGGAGGGATTACTTCTACTAATCCTTGTCTTAAGGAATCTTGAAGATTTGGAAATTAAGGGCATTGAAGAATTGGAAATTGAGCCCTCTGAGGAAGGAAGAAGAGGGACGTCGGCTACACTGCAGCTGATTGCTGGGCTGGGCACCTGCGAAGGCCACCTGTGATCACAGACTCGCAAGCCAGGACTGTCCCCGTAGCACGAGGAAGGCGAGCAGAGGCTTGAGGAAGTCGTTTCATGATTGGCAACGTGGACCTCGCTGTATGGTCCTGGATCGGGCTGACTGTCCACCAGCCACACCACGGCAGGGAAGGCAGGGTCACACCTCGATGTGCGGGATCCATCGTCAACGTGCAGAATCATGCGCCTGACCTCCTTCAGCCCTGCCTCGGTTCCCATGGAAAGGGACTACAGGAAGGCAAGGGCTCACCGTCCCACGCGAGCCTCCCACTGCCTGGAGGCCCCAGGCTCCATTTCCCTCATAACTGTAACCACAGTCTGCTCGTGTCCACCCTTGCCACATCCCCTGGACCCTGGGTATCAATACACATCCTTAAACTAGGTACTAGGCGGGGCCCTTACCTCATTGGGGTGGCTTTCTTGGCTCTCTTCCCTGGGGTGACCATCCTCCCCGCTCTCTGCCTTGTCCACCTATCCAAGCTACAGTCTGAGCTGAAGACGATGACAGCTCCCGGTGATATCACCATAGCAACAATGCCTGTCGTCTACCCAGTGCCAGGCACGGTAGCCATCACTTTGCCTGCAGGAACACCAGTGCTCCCGTGTTGCAGATGAGGACACAGAGGCTCATCTGTACTTGTTTGTCCAAGGTCACACACGCAGGAAGTGTGGGACTCAGCCGTGTATGACTCCAAATCCTACGATCCCGCCACTATGTACACCCCCTCTCCTCAGTGTACACCTCCCATCGTGCAGAAAAATGAACAAAGATGCAGAGAGGGGAGGGGAGGGGAGATTCCCAGGGACACACTGACAACGTGCAGCAGCATTAGACCAGGCCGTGCTTTCTGTCTACCACAGGTGCCTACGGCTTCCCGACATGCCACACCCTAACGCATCTGGGCCAGAGCCCAAAGTCGGGGACCTGGTTTCCCATCCTCCTGGCCCTCACACAGCCTCCTGCAAGCAACAATTGATAACTACAGCTCACTGAGCAAATCCCTACAGGAGGGGCTTGAGAATGGAGGGTGCTCCCATGCAGGGTGACGAGTTACCTGGTACAGGACAGGACTGGGAAAAATGACGACTACCCCTATGGTGGGTTGAATAACGGCACCCAAAAAGATATGTCCACGTGCTGACGCCCAGAACCTGTGAGTGTGGCCTTACATAGAAAAGAGGTCTTTGCACCAAGGACACAGGCGGGAGAGCTAAGGCCCTGCCCCAGAGCACCCCAGCACTGAGGACACGGGCGGGTGAGCCACGGCCCCCCTGGAGGACACGGGTGGGTGATGGAGAAAACCTCAGATGAGTAAAGAAGGCAACCTAACTGAGGAAGATGGGGGGGGAGAAGAGGGAAACGCCCTAATGCACAAGACATACATACACACATATATCAAAGTCAACTACTACGCTGAGCACGAGAAGGAGGGAGGGGGAGGGAACAGGGGTGGGAATTGGGGGAGGGCTAATTAACCGATGTGTGCATGTATACTTCTACCATCCTGAAACCCATCAAGATGTATGATTACAATGCACCAATAAATAAATAAATAAATAAATAAATAAAAATAACAAAGAAAGAAAAGAGGTCTTTGAAGCTATAACTTAACTAAGGATTTTGGAATAAGATCATCCTGGATTATCCAACAGGGCCCTAAACCCAATGACAACTGTTCTTCTATGTGACAGGAGAGGAGACACAGACAGAGAAGGAGGCTATGTAAAGAGGGAGGCAGAGACTGGAGGGGTGCAGCCAGGAGCCAAAATGCCTGGAGCCTGCAGGAGCTGGAGGAGACAGGACGCCCCGCCCGCCCACAGAGCTTCAGAGGGAAGGGCCTGCCACACCTTCATTTTGGGGCTCCGAATGCCCAAACAGTGAGAACACATTTCTAATGTTTTAAGCCACCAAATTTGAGGTAATTTGCTCTGGCTGGGCTCAAGACCACTGCAAGTCACTAAAGCTTACGTTGACAGTCCTATATGGAGCCAACACACAGACAGAATATAACGTATCTGCAGGAACACTGAGCTGCGGTTTAGACTTTGGATCTTGGCTCTGCCACATCTAACCAGGAGACTCAGGACAAGTTTCTTAATCTCGCTAGTCCTCCATTTCTTGTCTATAAAATGGGAATAAAACTATTCCCTGTAACGCTAACCTCCTAATGCAGCTCAAGCAAGATCATGCGCATAAAGACACATGGTAGACGTGTGTTGAATGGCCAGCGCCAGGATGAGTAGCATTGTCCTTTATCAGCTGGGAGTGAACAGATGTAATGAGGCCGATCAATCGGATTAGTTCCCGTAAGAGCAGATCTAGCTCATACTGGCCGCCTAGGGCTCAGATCCAAACCTCCTCCGTCTTTACCGTCGGATAGCAGGCAGAGCACTGCAGACAGATGGATGGTTCGCTCTCAGTGATGAGTGCATGGAGAGCGAGAAGGAACAGGCTTGGCTGAGGAACAAAAGTCCGTGAGGTTCAATGCACAGTCAACACAAAACTGGCTTCCTTCCAGCCTCTGAAATCTGTGTTACTCACTCACCAGGCGGGGTGTTCCGGGAGACTCTCTTTTAAAGAAGCTCTTCCTGGACCATGATGGTATAACAGCGAAGAAGGAATGAGTCCACAGCCCGGGGAAAGCCGCAGAGGTCGGGATTCCACCGAAGACTTCGATCTTCTTGTTGTATTTCATTCCGAGTGGTGCTTCTGCTGCAAGACAGTAATGCGCACACATCATAGAGCGCAGAGAGGCGGCGCGACGCGGCAGCTGAGAGCCGCAGACCGACTTCACGGCATGTGGAAGGCTCTGGAAGACGCTTGCTGAATAAGTGAGGTTGCCAATGAATGAAAGGATGAATGAATGACTTATTCTCTCTTTGCCAGAAATGTGAGAGCTGGGCCGGCGTGGTGGCGCAACTTGTCATCCCAGTACTCGGGAGGCTGAGACCGGAGGATCCGGGTTCGCGGCCAGCCTCAGCTACTTAGTGAGGCTCTCAGAAACTTAGTGAGACCCGGTTTCAAAATAAAGAATAAAAAATAGGGCTGGGGGTGTAGCTCAGAGGTAGAATTCCCCTGGGTTAAATTCCTGGTACTGAGAAAGAAAAGAAAAGAAAAGAAAAGAAGAGAAGAGAAGAGAAGAGAAGAGAAAGAAAGAAAAAGAAAGAAAGAAAGAAAGAAGGAAGGAAAGGGCTTGGAAGTGTTTCTGAAAGCGCTTTCTGGGCTGGGTGGTAAAGTGCGCACTGCTGGCCCCAGCCACCATTCAGAACCGCTCCAGCAGGGATGCCCCTGGGGTGACTCTCACACCTGGGGGCAGGCAGTCCTGGCTCTGCGCTCATCAGCTATGAGTCCTTGGGCAAATCACCTCCCTTCTCTGTGCCTCAGTTTCCTTAGCTGCTGCGGTTGGTCTCCCAAAGGTTCATGCGCAGGAAGCTCGGTCCCCAATGTAACAGTGTTGAAAGGTCATGGGACCTTTCAGAGGTGGGGCCGAGTGGCAGGTGACTGGGTCACGACCACCCCCAGCTGGCCTGGAGGAGTGGGTCAGGTCTCCCACGAGCGGATTAGTTCCCAGGAGAGCAGGTTGTTTTAAAGGAGCCTGGCCCCACCCTGGTTTCTTGAGAGTTTTCTCAAATGCGCTCCTGCCAGGGGGTGTCAGCTGCCATGTTGTGCAGCCTCAAAGTCTCCATCAGAGGCGACAGGTGGGCCTGCCCCATCCTGGACTGTTAGCTCCAAAACTGTGAGCTAAATAAACTTTTCTTGATCAAGTACCCAGCCTCAGGTATCGTGTTGTAGCAATGCAAAACAGACTAAGACATTAACTCTAAACTGGACAGAGTCAGTCTTGCCTCTGTGGGTCCTTCTGAGCATTGCCCACAGCAGCACGAGCTCTAGTGGCCATCAGAAGGTGGACCAGCACACAGCCGGGCACAAACTCCCGCTCAGCCTTCCAACAGGAATGACTCCCTCCGGAACCTGCTCTACGTCAACACGTCTTGAAAACTCAGGGAATGTCACTTAACTGACCCCTGGCTGGGTACCAGGCATCTTCCTCAGTGGGTGGCACTCAGTTTCTAATCAGAACTAGCCGCTCTGGACAGGTCAGCCGGGTTCTCTGAGCTTCAGTCCCTCTGTCCAGGTAATGCGGTTAAGACACTAATCAGGCAGGGCTGTTCCAGGAGCTGACTAACGAGCACACTATATACGAAAGGACTTATGAGTATCACATGCTTAAGATTAAAATATAGAAGCCGGGCGTGGTGGTGCACGGTTGTAATCCCAGTACTTGGGAGGCTGAGACAGGAGGATAACAGGTTCGCGGCCAGCCTCAGCTACTTAGTGAGGCCCTCCGCAACTTAGTGAGATCCTGTTTCAAGATAAAGAACAAAAAATAGGGTTGGGGGTATAGCTCAGAGGTAGAAGGCCCCTGGGTTTAATTCCCAGTACTGCAAAAAAAAAAAAGATTAAAATATATACTTAAATATAATATATAATATACAAAATATAGTATAATGTACAACACATGCAAACAATATAAATAAATAATATAAAATACATTTAGTATGGGGGAAGATGGGGTCTCCCTATGTTTCCCAGGCTGGCTTTGAACCCCTTGACTCAAGTGATCCTCCTGCCCCAGGCCCCCCAAGTAGCTGGGACTACAGGTATGCTCCACCATGCCCCCCAAAAATCTATATTTTTTAAATGACCCAGACTGTGAAGTTGTG
>PVJS01032362.1:0-22821 GCA_004027185.1 Glis glis | reverse complement strand
GGGTGTGGTGGCGCATGCTTGTAATCCCAGTACTTGGGAGGCTGAGACCTGAGGATCTGGGTTCACGGCCAGCCTCAGCTACTTACTGAGGCCCTCTGCAACTTAGTGAGACCCTGTTTCAAAATAAAGAATAAAAGATAGGGCTGGGGGTGTAGCTCAGAGGTGGAATGCCCCTGGGTTCAATCCCCAGTACTGCCAAAAAAAAAAAAAAGAATGATGGTAAGAAAGGCCTACCTACTTCTACCCCTTGGTTCCTGGACATGTGTATTCTGGAGCTCGGTGACACTACAACACACAAGGGTTGCTTTAGTTTTATTTTGAGGCGTACCAAATTAGCACATATCCAGTGGCTTAAACAACACCTATTTATTCTCTCGCAGTTCTGTAGGTCAGAGACCTTGGTCAACTCAGCAGTGGTTTCTGCTAAGGGTCTTACAGGACTGAAATCAAGTTGCTTGCCAGACTGGGCTGTATGTGGAAGTTATAAGAAGGAGTCTACTTCCAGACTCATTCACATTGTTGGCAGAATTAAATTTCTTATAGTTGTAGGACTTTCTTATTTGCTAACCATCTCTATAGTTTCCACAGGTAGGGATCCCTTGGCTGCCTCCTGACAATGCTTCTTTTTACAACACTAGTGTTTACTTGCTTCTCATATCAAATATCGCCATCTGGCATCTATCTATCATAATCCTAACACATCATTGCTATGCATTTTGTATCGGTGTCCCCTATTGTCAGCTCCAGGATACAGAGGGTGGCCTCCCCTTCCCAGTGAGGCTGGTGCCCCTCCCATCAGTGCATTCATTATCACTTTGGTAAATGACATGCCTTCCATTAGAACATGGAACAGAGAGATAGCTAGCTAGTGGGTGTTTTGTCATTGTGACTCACTCTACTGAGCTTTTTACTCCTTCTCTTCACCATCTGCCACCACAATTCTGGTGTCTCCACTTCACTTAGTACTAACCATTTACTTCCATGTTTCTAAGAGCTGCCTTGGTGTGCAAATGTTATTTCCTTGCCAAGTCCTTGATATGTCATATCACAATATTTAACACATGTATGAACTTTATACAGCTTTATGTTCTCCCCCTCCCACTTTGATCCAGTACCTCTCAGACTCCAGTCCCACACCTGTGCTCGCATATGTTGGTTAGTCTTGCTGCTTTTACAACAGGTGGTGCCTTTCCTCCTGTAGAGTCCAGCACTTCTCTGCCCAGATATGATGTCATTTGACTTCTTATCCTTCTGATGACCCAGAGGAGAGGTGGAGGTAGATCTTAAGTAGGCTCATACTTCTGCAAGTCAGAGGATTCTGCATCTTGTTCAGTAATTGGGGATGGGGGTTGCTAGTTTCCAATAGAGTGGAGCGAGCCACTTCTGCAGTCCTGTAGAGTTCAACAGAATCTGCGAATCCAAAGTTCTCAAGAATGTCCATGGAGATTCCAGTCTGAAGTCTCAAAGTTCGACCTCCTTCCCCAATAGGACCTGGCCTTGTCATAACAGACTTTTGGGGTTTGATAACTTAATCTTCTGTGGAGCTCTGTTACCCCTGTAATTAATTTCCCTGCTGGAGGAAGTGAAAGTTGCTTATCTGCTTCCAAGTTGGGGCTGTAGCTTCTCTACTTTTTAAAATTGGTGATTAGTCAGCCTTTCACCATCTTCCTCCACTGCATCAATAAAAAGCCCTCAGCAATGACCATCAGTTAATTCCAAAAATCTTTAGAATTAATACTGCTCTGGAAACTTACAAACACCTGAGTGCCTGCATCAGCCAGCACGACCACTTCTGCAGTCATGCCACCAAAGTTCCACTGGAGAATTTTAACAATTACACTGTTTTGGAATGCCAATAGTTACTGGTATTATCAGTGATGGGGACTTTATTGCCAGTCAACTGGAGACTCATCTGATCTCAAATCCCATGCTAGAGTCTGCTGCCCAGTTTTACCCCAGGCATCAATTATCTTAGGTCTTTCAGAAGAGACGCTGAGGCAGAACTTGGATGCAGGAAGAGTATTGAGGAGTGCTCTCAAGAACAATACCTGTAAAGAAATGGGAATTAGACAGGGGAAGAAGGAGAACTATGGTGGTATTGCAACCAGAGTTCAGTGGATTCTGTGTATGCAGGGTTCTGGGGCAGGGATTTGAGGTTGTCAGGACTTTGTGGCCACTCACTGAATAGTCATTGGATGCTGTCTATTCCCAAGGGGGCATTTGGCTTTGGACATGGTGGCTCCATTCAGTCAAAGGTAATTCCTACGGAGAGACTCAGGTGTTAAGAGGGCAGCATCCTATAATCCACATTAAGTAGGTGCCTTGGTCCTGAAAGTGGGATCTGGGGGCATCTCACAGAAGGCATAACATGATGTGAATTCAGTTCCCAGGTCTGTGATGTACTAAGTCCTTGAGCAGATCACTTATCTTCCCCATATCGAAGTTTCTTCAGGCATAAAGTAGAAGCTACATGTTGTCGAAGCTGGACTAGATAATATCTAATGAATTCCCTTCTCCCCCTCAGATATGATGGAATCATTTTATTTTAACTTTATGACTTAGGTTCTTAGGATGGAACATGATAAAGTAGAAAAAATTAACACAATCTCCTTCTGTCACTCAAGATTTGTGGGTCTTTGACCATGTTTTACAGACTTTTCTGTGTCTCTATGTGACCATCTGTAAAATGGAGATATTAATGTTGATTTATTATGGCTACTGTGAGTCCTAAATGAAATTAATTTCTCACTACTATTGCTCTTCCCTTGTTTATAACAAATACTAAATGAAGACTTTGGTTTGTAATATTTTTCTTTGTTTTAAAACAAAAGTTCATCTGTATCATATTGATCAAATTGCATCTCCAAGATGTAGGTAAATTTCCAGGCATTTTTCTGCATGTGAGAAGCTGTTGTTTCTGAGAAAATCCACTTGAATATACAGAGGAGGCTTCACCCAATAGAAATAGTAGGTGTTAGTGGTGACCACTGTGAGGGTCCGAGGAGACCACTGTGAGGGTCATGTGTAAGAGGTAGGTTATCTTGCCATTGTGCCTTCCTCTTGGTGATGAATTTCCCTGACACAGCCACCATGGGAATGTTTCCCTGATAGCATATTGCTGCTATTCCGCTTGGATGATTTTGTTTGATGAAACACACTCCGCATCTTTAGAGAGAAGCACTCAGGTGGGACCAGAACCTGCCTCCCCCAGAAGGAGAGGTCAGGAAGCCAAGGTGGGAGGAGACGTGGCTGAAGGACAAAGGTTGTGCTCTTTTGAGAGGCATGGGAAGCACATTTGAAGTCACAGTTGCTCTTGTTCAAGGAGAGAAACCAGAATATAAGGAAGGATGGTCAGTCACTCAGGGAATTCCACACCCAGAGACGCTCCTGACCTTGACTCTTCCTTATGGCTGCAGCTACTGAATCCAACATCCAAGGGCACAGATCTGTCCCCACAGCTCTTTAGACTAAGAAGTGAGGCTCCGAATACCTTGAATAGAATTTACAAAGTCAGTGATACAGTGGAAAGAATACTTACTTTGGCGTAGAATGGAACTGATGTTGAATTTCTAGCTCTCTTATTACTCACTGACATCCTAGGAGAAATTATTTAACTTCTCCGAACCTAAGTATCTTTGGATATTCCATACAGATAATATCCCCTGTAAAGATCTGCTGTCAGAAATAGACTCGATCACAATATGAAACACCTGGAATTTAGCAGCTGGTCGATACGAAATATCCGTCTGATTAGGCCACTCTGGTCGCTTCCTCCTGATCATTATTCTGGGAGATCCTCCATCTTTATAATGGAACTTTATCCTTTTCCTGTGTTATTGGGCCCTATTCCCATCAATGAGATTTGCTCTTGATTTTCACTTTTTCCAGAGCTGTGCTTCTGAACCTTCAAGCTTGTGCATGTCTGCCTGACATGCCTGTGTGACTCTGTACAATGCCACCTACAAATTGGAAACTCTGCTCAACCTGGCTCTCCATGGTCTGTTTCTGCTTTCACTGTAAATATATCTGTGATTGTTATGTTGTGCCTTGCCCATCACATGGGACTGCATTTCACATGGTTGAACTGATTCCTCCTACCTCCTTTCTACCTGTCTTAGTGGGCAGATAGAATTTCAAGTCTCCTCTGCCTTCTCTCCCAGCTAGGGAAGATGGATTAACATGGGTTTTAATATCATAAGACTTCTACCCAGGTCTAGGTTTTACTCCAGTCTCTGAATGAGTCACTTCTCATTTACTGAGGTTGTTGTAAAGGTTAAATGTGATGGAAGCAATTGCAGAACTTTTCTTGAGCTTTTATTGATTATGAGCCAATCATTATGGTAAACTCTTCACACAAATTATTTAATTCTCATAAAATCCCAGTACCTTCAAGCTCCTGGTGCCCTCTTGCTTTGTAAGCAGCAACCATTTCTAAAATATGAATGAGGAAAAGAAAAGAAATGGAGTCACAGAGTCAGACTTCAAATGGGACAAACAATGTGTTTGTGCTTTGACTGAATACCCAGATGCCAATATTTTTTTTCCCAGCAGTCTTAGAAAATAAAAGCAGTTTGAGTATTTTGTCTGTTTCCTCTAGTGTGCAGACCAGGATTTCAGAATTGATACTTGGTAGACTGGTGGCTGCAGCTGACCCATAGGTAGAATTATCTCAATGTTCATAATCCCTCATTCTTCAACCAATATTTTCTGAACATATTGTATGGACCAGGTGTGTACTAGGCACTGGGGATAAAGCTGAGAACTGGGTGTTGTTTAATTATGAAGGGGTTAAGTTTTGGCCTCTTGGCCTCATTTTTTTTTTCTTTGGATGAAGAGGGAGTAGGTCCTTAGTTCTATGGAATGGACCATATTTGGAAGTACAAATAATTTCACTTACAAAATTCTTCTTTTCTTTAGTTCAAGGTCCAAAATTAGAGCCTTTTGCTTAGTGACTCATTGACATAATCCCATGGATCCATCTGGTTCATCTGTTCTTTTTATTCTTTCTTTGTAGTTAGTAGTCACAGTTGACCCAATCCTCTTCTATAAAATGGGTACTGTCATTTTCATACCTAAATCACATAGGTATTGCACATGTTGCCAATGCCCTTTGTAAACTATAGAATGCTACAAACACACATGGTTTTTGGTAAAGGGCTTTATAGTCATATAACAAATTTATATCCACTATTTAACAGTTACAATAATCTTTGTCAATGGCTCTCTCTTTCCCCAGGTTATAGATTAAGGAAACTAAGATTCTGAGGAAAAAAGCAGTCTGAGCAATTGGACACAGTTTAATAGATCCAGGAGGCAGGGCCCAAACATAGGGCTTGGAAACTCAGGCCCCCAGTTCTGGCTTTTAAGATGTAAGCTGCCTTTTAAAATCTACTAATTAGCCTAATAGGAAAGTACTGTAGATCATGCTATTTTTGACACATTATCAGAAGAAAGAATGGGGAGAATGGGTGTTGGTTGGTCACTGACCATGAGCCAGGCATCCTTTGATTTACCCTCCAACATATCTGTGAAGTAAGTTATATGGTTTTTGTATTGTAGCGGATAAAATAGAGACTCCTGGATTTATTTCTGGCCTAAGATCATATAGCACGTAAGTCACAAAGTGTGATCAGAGCGCCCAGCCATATTTTGGCAACATAAACCCTCCTTTGCAACCCCATCCCAGGTTCTCCGGCAGCACAGTCCCCACAACTAAACTCTTTTTATGGTGCTCTGCATTTTTTTGGTAAAAAAATGCCCAGTGGGAATATATACTGGGAGGCGGTTTAGCCAAATATCCTTTTTAGCAAATGATTTATTTACTGCTGCTAGGACAGCATTTTCTCCTAATCTTTCTTTGGCCCTCTTTGTTGCTTCCTGTCTTTCTTGTTCATTTCTCGCCAGGAAACCTCTTATCTTTGCTGATTTGGGGCCAGTACATCTTCTCCCCACAGTAAATCTGAGGCTAATAGGCACCCAGAAGAAAAGCAAAGCTTAAGGCCACCCAAAAGTACAACTGTCTCTTCTCGTGATAAGTTATTTCCCCTTAAATTGCTAAGTGAGATGCCTCACAATGACCTCTTCCCCTCGCACAACCCACTTTTTCTCATATGACCATCATTTTGCCAAACATGGATAATTGAACAAACTTGGGTTATTTTGGGACTAGGAAATAATTGTGATAAAAATCAGCATGATCATAGTATTTACATAGGGCATTTGGTGTCTAGGTTCTCTGTATTGGTGGGTTCTCTGCATCTGTGGATTCAACCAACCACAGATCTGAAATATTTGGGAAAAAAATGTATCTGTACTGAGCATGTACAGACCTTTTTTTCCTTGTCATTATTCTCTAAACAATGCAGTACAACACTTATTTACATAGCATTTACATTGTATTAGGTATTAAAAGTAATCTAGAGATATTTAAAGTATATGAGGTGATATGCTCAGGTTATATGCAAATACTATGTCATTTTATTTAAAGGACTTGATCATCCCTGGATTGTGGTTTCTGTGGAAGGTACTGGAACAAATCCCTTGTGGCTGCAAGGGGGTGCCTGTATTTGCTGATCAGAGAAATTTCCTTTGCAAGAGATGGACACACTATAGCACATGATGTACATACACAAACTTGTAAGACTCAATCATTATCCGGAACATGAAAGGGAGGGAAGGGGGAGGGAATAGGGTGGGATTGCAGGGAGGGCTAAATGAGCAATGTGTGCATGTATGATGTTGATACCCTGACATATACCAAAATGTATAATTATGATGCACCAATAAATGAATATAAAGAATAAAAAAAAAAGAAAAGCTCAATTGGATATATCAAAGCATACTTTTACCCTTAAAAAAAAAAGAAAGGAGACCATATTAGAGGCTCACAAGAAAGGAGAAGGCACATGGTGGCCCTGTACTCTGAGCTCATAGGCCTTGTTTGTATGCCTTTGGAGGATCACGTGGCTGGCCAGCTGCAAAGACAGACTCCAAGTTCACCGAGAGCCTCGGAGGCTTTCCCCTCCATCATTCTACCTTTCAAGATGAAAAGTGTGACCTTGCTTATAAGGTGTGATAGAGGCCAAAGAGTTGAACGAGACGTTGCACAACAGAACGCAAGCAGCCTGGCTCAGCTTGGAACATTTCTCCTATGTGTTTCCACCGCTTCCTCCCTCACAACCTTCAATTCTTTGCTCAAGTTTCGCATTCTCAGCGAGGCAATCCCTGTCCTCCAACACTCTGTCTCTCTCCCTTGCTGGCTTTGTATTTCCTTTACAGCATTTATCACCATCTGACATATTATATATCATGCTTATTTGTTTAAAACTGTCTCTTTTTGCTAGAGAATGTTCTCTTTGCTAGGGAGTTTCAAATGTTTTGTTTATGTTACATTCACGATGCCTAGAACAGTGTCTGACAGAGTAGGTATTCAGTGAGTATCTGATGAATGAATAAATGAATGAATAGAGGAGAGGAAATTAGATATGTAGTGGAGGGGAAATTAGGTATCTAGTAGCCACACCCAAAGTTTTGGCCCAGGTGCACACAAATGCATTTTAGATGGAAAGATTTAGATGGCAAACAGCTACCAAGTTAACTCTCCCTAGTCTGCATGGCTCTTACTACTGAATCTTTGAAATCAAGATGGAACTTTAGCCCATGCCTGTAATCTCAGTACTTGGGAGGCTGAGACAGGAGGATCACAGTTTTTAAGCCAGCCTTAGCAACTTAGTGAGACTCTCAGCAACCTACCGAGACACTGTTTCAAATCAAAAAAATAAGAAGGTCTGGGGTTATAGCTCAGGAGGTAGAATGACCCTGGGCTCAATCTCCAGTAAAACACACACATACACACACACACACACACACACACACACACATACACACACACAATGGGAGCTTTATATTCATTTTGTGAGATCTTGTCCTTTGGACTTTGATATATGGGATTGTTTTGTGTCTGGATTCTGATCTCAAAATGCTCGATGGCTTTGTCTTCTACATCTTCCCTTCAGAGTCCTTGTCCCTTCTGATAATTGGATTCTCCACCTTTATATTCTGCATTCCATTCTTTCAAAATCAGGCTGTCATTCAGCCTCCAACAAAGGTTATCTGATCTTAATTAGGCATCCGGGAGAATAGCTTTCATATTTTTGTGTCAGCCTCCTGTTTTATTGCCATTTGTTTCTTTTGCTTTTCTATTAGAATGCAAAGAGAGATACTTTTAGTAGGCTTATTGACTGAATTCATTTTTAGCAAGTCTACTCCATTCATATTATTTGTAGCATGCCTTATGAAGATCAATTAATAAACTTTAAAAGGAGAAAACAACTGTTCTCAAAAATTTGCAGAGACCACTCATTTCCATGTCTTTCTTAGCTTGCTTCAATCCTCTGCACAGGGCTCAGGAATGAGCAACTTGCTTTTTTTTTTATATTGGTGCATTGTAATCATACATCTTGATGAAGTTCAGGATGATAGAGGCATACATGCACACAGCACTAATTGAGACCCCCCCAGTTCCCACCCTATTCCCTCCCCCTTCCCTCCTTCCCATGCTCAGCACAGTGATTGACTTTGATAAGTTTGTGTATGTACATCATGTCCAGTGAGGTGTTTCCCTCTTCCCCCTCCCATTTCCCTCAGTTAGGTCACCTTCTTCTCATCTAAGGTTTCTCCTTTGTCTGCAGTCCCTCCTATGTCCCGTTTTCTCCCTAGCTTCCATATATTAGAGAGAACATCCAATTTTTCACTTTTGTGACTGACTAATCTCACTTACCATAACGTTCTCCAGTTCCATCCATTTCCCTGCAAATGACGTAATTTTGTTCTTCTTTATGACTGAGTAAAATTCCATTGTGTACATATCCCATAGTTTTGAAATCCATTCATCTATTCATGGACATCTCAGCTGGTTCCATAGTTTGGCAATTGTGAATTGCGCAGATATAAACATAGATATGCATGCATTATTCTGGTTTTCATTCTTTTGGGTAGATACCCAAGAGTGAGGTAGCTGGGTCATATGGTAGGTTCACTCCCATTCTTCTGAGGATCCTTCACACTGTTTTCCAAAGTGGTTGCACTAATTTGCAATCCCACCAACAATGTATTAGAGTTCCAGCTTCTCCTCATGTGTTGGGGTGTTGGTCCTATGCCCTCTTCTAGCAGCTACAAGGTCTGTAGTCTAGTTTCCAGGTCTTTGATCCATCTTGAATTGACTCTTGTCCAGGGTGAAAAAGTGAAGTTTATTTCCATTTTTCTGCATATGGATAACCAATTTTGCTAACACCATTTGTTGAAGAGGCTATCTTTTTTTCCAGTGTATGTTTTTGACCCCTTTGTAAAAAATCAATCAGCTGTAAGTGTGTGGATTTGTTTCTGAGTCTTCTATTCTGCTCCATTGGTCTATGTGTCTGCTTTTGTGCCAGTACCATGCTTTTTTTATTACCATGGCTCTGTAGTATAGTTTGAAGTCAACCCTTTCTGGACTGATTTATAAATTCCATGTAATCCCCAACAGTATTCCAGATGATGTCTTTGTGGAAACTGACAAGCTGATTATAAAATTTATATTGATTTGTAAGGAAACCAAAACAGTCAAAATGATCCCAGAAGAGAAGAAGAAGAAGTAATGTAGCAAGACTCACATGTCCCGATTATAAAACTCACAAAGCAGTGGTGATCAGGCCAGTACGGTGCTAACAGAGGGCCTCAGGCAACATTCTCACTGCCGTGTCCCAGCACAGCTGACCACACAACTTACAGGAAGGAAGATTTATTTGCTCACAGTGTTTTGGAGATTCTGGGTTCAGTCCATATGAGGCCAGGGCCTGAAGCTCAGGGCATAGTTGCAGGAAGCAGGAAGAGAGAAAGAAAGCAAGACTCTGATCTCACATCATGGAGGCTGGGAGCAAGAATGAGAGCAGGAGGAAGACAGGACCTTATATAATCCCCAAGGTCATACTCCCAGGGACCCCTCCTTAGCAACCAAGCCCCACTTCCAACATTGCTACCTTGTTTCTGTGAGGGCTAGGGGAACATTCCAAATCTAAACCATTACACACAGGGATAGATGTATATATCAGAGGGGTAAAAATCAGGGTCAAGATATAAACCTGTGCATCTAGGGTCAACTGATTTTCAAGAGTGCCAAAGCCATTTAATAGGAAAATAGTAGTTTTCAAAAATGGTGCTGGGAGCTGGGCGTGATGGCACATGCTCATAATCCCAGTACCTGAGAGGCTGAGACAGGAAGATTGCAGGTTCACCACTAGCCTCAGCAACTTCGTGCTGTATTCTGCAGCTTAGTGAGACCCTGTTTCAAAATAAAAATTAAATAGGGCTGGGGTCTAGTTCAGAGGTAGAATGGCCCTGGGTTAAAACCCCAGAACCACACACACACACACAGTGGTGCTGGGACAATTGAATAGCCTCATACACAAAAATGAAGTTGGACTCTTACTTGACAACATATACAGAAATTAACACAAAATGGATCCAAGGCTAAAGGATAAGGGTTAATGCTGTAATGTTATAAAATGGAAAACTAACATATTTCACAGGCTCTTTATTTTTTTCTGATAGATCTGAGTGTCCAGTTGGTATCATTTCTCTTTGTCCTCAATAATTTCCTTCAACATTTCTTACAGTGTTAATGCGCTATTCCCCAAGTTCTCTCAGATTTTGTTTTTCTGAAAGCATCTTGTTTTTTTCCCTTATTTTGAAGAATGTTTTAAGTGAATATAAAATTGTGAGTTGGTTTTTGCTTCCTTCTTTCTTCATCTGTTGTCCTGTATTATTTCTGATGAGCAGTCTTCCCTCCTTTGTTGCTCCTCCGCATATATAGATTGTCTTGTGTTTTCCTCTGTGTGTATTTAAGATTTTCTCTTAAATGTGATATGCATATATTTATGTATCATCTTTTTATTACTAAGTAAATTCTTGAATCTGTAAGCTAAAGTTCTTATTATTATTTACCAAATTTGGGTACATTTCCAGATATTTTTATGCCTTGTTCTTTCTCTTATCTATTCTGAGTCTAAATTCATGCACAGTAAGCTATTTGAAATTGCTCTAAATCTCACCACCATTCTTTTTTGTTAATTGGGTTTAGGCTTGTTGTTTTGTCTTTCAGTTCACTGATGCTTCCTTCCGATCTCTCCAATCCACTGTTAGCCTTCCTCAAGTTCTAGTGTTCTCTTTCCTCATAGACTTTCCATTTTTACTTTTTTTATATTTTCTACTTTATTGTGAAAATTCCCCACATATTCACTCATTATGTCCATAATTTCTTTTAAATCTTTGCACATATTTTAGAGATCTTTGGAAGTCCTTCTCTGCTATTTTCTCCTTTTGTTTTGTTTCATGGTTGTTCCTATAAATTTCTTTTTCTAAAATTACTTATCACATCATCTTGCTTCCTCACCTGTCTAGACATTTTTGTGGTATGCTGATTCTTGTTGTTGATGTTTCATAAGAAATTTGGATTATATATTCTTTCTTTAAAGGAAAGATAGGTGAATTATTGGCTATCTTTTCTTTATCCTGCCATGCTGAGTTTTATTTTTTTGGGGGTGTGTGTCTATTTTTTATTACTAGGGAATGATGCTAATATTAAAGAATGTTCTCTATTCTAAACTGAAGTTTCTTTGGGGCTCAACTGAGTGCCCAGGATACTCAATGGATTCTCTCCTCTCTGCTGGTTTAGCACTCCAGCACCTCCTAGAACTCTGATTTCTAGATTGCTTCATCTTTTAGTCCTGTATCAGCTGCTACTCTATAGGCTGTCCAGTCTCATCCTGTTCATGTCTAGCCTTAGCTTTCTGCTAAGGCTTAACAATGACTTATGGACTTTGTCTATGCACAATTCTCTCTTCTTTGGCAGATTTCCTCAAATTCCAGCATCTGTGAGCACTGTTCTCTGCCATCTCAGCTCAGCCCACTGTGGCATTCTGCTTAGGTAGAACCTTGTGCGCCTGAACATTAATCCATAGGTAAGATTACATGTGCTTAAGAGGAGTGAGGGTCATCGATCATGTGTTTACCTTCTTATTAGGATCTTAGTTTTGCTTTCCCTTTTATCAGTTGCCTCATTTAATATTATGATGATTTGCATTTGATAATTGTTTATGATAGGGTGGGGGGGTTTCATAACAATTTCTCTCATCTGGTCATCGCGAAGTCATCATCCATTGGGTTTTTATTTTTTACAAAGTCATTTTATTTCTAGAGGATGAGTGTATTTGCTATCTAACTCTTAATTCTTGAAAATATTCTATTTTGCTCATCTTTGTGATGATGCCATTTATTTCTTTAAATGTTTCATAGAAGTGATTTAGTATTGTCTTATCTTACAATTCCAATAACTATGATCCTTGGTGAATTAAATGTGTTCCTTTCAACTTCTGCTCTCCTTCATAGCAGTTGGGTATCCTCAGTGTATGTTGATCTTTGATATTGAAATCATTATTTGATCATATTTTGTCACTTTGTAAGGCCCGTACTGGGAAAACCTTCCTTCAAAGCACAGATGTTCCACTAGCTTCCAGGGGGTATGGAATACGTCAATACCCCTCAAAAGTTTTGCCTCAAGTCAGGAGAGGTGACACACACCTATAATCCCAGTACTTGGAAGGCTGAGGCAGGAGGATCACAGGTTTGAGGCCAGCCTCAGCAACTTAGCAAGACCCTCAGCAACTCAGTGAGATCCTGTTTCAAAATAAAAAAGTGCTGGGATGTAGCTCAGAGGTAGAATGTTCCTAGGTTCAAATCCTAGGTTTTTTTTTTAAAGTCTTGCCTCATTTCTGGAGCCCAGGGCTTTAATCTCCCATTTTGACCTTGCCTGGTGCTTCCATGTGAATAGCCTGTCTGCATCTTTCATTAGGGAACCACCCATTTCCTATCAACTGCTGGATTTATCCACATACTACCTTGGCTCTAGTTCTTTGTATTTATTTCTGACCTAGGGTGTGAAAATAATTGAAAATACATCTTACATTGTGTAAGAAAGATAAATCTTTAAGAGATATGCCATCTTCAGGATGGGTTGTGTAGGAGGGGTGTCAGAGCACTTGATCAGTGAAAGTGCCCGAAGTGGACCTTGCTCTTCGATCAACACTCTGCTTTTTCACAGAATGAGGAGTCACAGTACGTTAATTTACATCAGATTTTGCGGCTATACAGAGTGGCATTCAAGATTACATCTTTGATATTTACATACATTGGATATTACTATAACAAGAGAGATCACAAGGAAAGCATTCTGGTCAGTCTTAGGATGTATGGGGAGCCACAGGTAGAAGAATGCAGAAGGAAGGAGCACACGCTAACTAGGTCTACCTTACTGAGAGCAAGACAGATGTGCAGATCTGCCACTTCCTCAATTTGGACGTTGCTGTTAGAGCAGCACTAAATGTACATTTACTTGCTCAAGATGTTTATGTCCTCATGGAAAATGTACGCCCCATCTGCATATGCTAAATGCGCCTCCCGGGGTTAAGTTGGGTGGGGACTAACCTGGTTAAGTTAGGCTGGGGCTTGGAAGGAAATCACACTGGAGAAGTGCTTGCCTAAGGAAAGACAGGCAATTTTTTCACCATAAATGACTGAGTGACTGTAGCCAAATTGTGATAATGACCCAAACTGAGCCCTGAAAGTTTGATTGCCTTCTAGGCTTTCCGAAGTCTTGAGGAGTTTTGACACAGTTATTTCTCTGGTTATACTACAGACAAGAGCAGGTGAGTCTGATGGCTATACCTGGCATACCTCTGAATGTCTACCTGCAGATGCTTCTCACACCCAAGAATGCCATGACTACCAAGAGAAGAGGTGCTTCCCAGTGCTCGAACTTGAGAGGAAGTCCTAGTAATGAGGCTGAAAGAGTGCAGGACTCGGGACCAGGCAGACCTGAGTTTAGACTTGAGACTGGCTCTGTGCTCTGTGAACATGGGAAGCTTCCTTTATCACACGGAATTTCAGTTTTATCACCTGTAGGATGTGCTTAGAAGCTTCTCCCTGGCTAACAGAATGATGGTAACAAGTGAGATAATACACACTGACTTGCTTTGCGAGCATTTTCATCCTTGACCCAGGAAACATGAACAGACAGACTGTAGAACGCAGCTGGAATGCAGACCAGCTGCATCAGGGCACACCAGATGGTCTTCCAGGGAGTTCCAGTTACCAGGAAAATAGGAGGGGACAATGTGGAGTTTAAATTCCAAAGTCATTTAGCAGTGAGTTGAGTCAGAAAATGTTTACACATATCCATTCCCTATAAATTAGGTTAAACATGCAAAGGAAAAAAAGTAATTTCCCATTCTGTTACTTTCTGGGGGATAGTTAACTGCTGGGAGTTATACTTCCAAGAACCCTCAGGCTCATGAAAAATGTGGCCATTTGCATAGTGGACCTCAGAGACTTCTGTAGCTGCTGCTTTGCTCAGACCCTCAGGGCTGGAAAAGCCAAGTTATTCTGGGCCAAGCAAGTTGTGTTTGTTAAAAACAAGGAAATAAATAAAAAGACAAAGCAATAAAATAAAGCAAGGCTGAAATTCAGCTGAAGTGGCTGCTTGTCGGAGCTCTGCCTGCTAAAAGCAGATTGGCCTGGGATCTCTCCCTTTTTATATCGGAGCCTATGATACCTGACAAAAAGGGCTCAAACTACTTTTTTGCTGACCAGGGAATTTGTCCAAGTACCACTTCCTCCTTCTACTTTGAATGAGCTCCCCTGTCCCAGTCAGTGTCCTGGATTCTATCCACTGACCTGTGATGGATTTCCTCTGATAAGATCATGATCTGGACTGGTGCTGTGCCTCACTTTTTAGGGTCATTTTCTTCCCAGTTGCTTTTCTCTGGTTGCCCTTCCTGGCCTGATATTCCGAAGCCTCTTAATGCCAGATGTTCTGTGTTGATGCCCAAACTGGGCTCTTGATGGAGTTGCTCAGTCCAATACTACCTAGACCCCACACTCATCTTGTATCTGGATCGCCATCTTTTTTTTTTTTTTTTGCGGTACCGGGGATTGAACGCAGGGGCGTTCTACCTCCACGCTACGCCCCCGGCCCTATTTTTTATGCTTTATTTTGAAACCAGGTCTCACGAAGTTGCGGAGGGCCTCACTAAGGAGAGAGAGAGAGAGAGAGAGAGAGAGAGACAGAGAGAGAGAGAGAGCTGAGGCTGGCCGCGAACCCGGATCCTCCGGTCTCCGCCTCCCAAAGTACTGGGATTACAAGCATGCGCCACCACGCCCGGCCTTGGATCGCCATCTTTATGTCAAGTTCTACCTTCTTCAGGAAACATTCCCAACAGCCTGCAGTTGCAAGTGATCCCTCATGTCTCCAAAATGAAACCATAGTTTTTCTCACAGGAGGAGCTTAAGACCTTTCATCCATGTGTTATCTTCCCACTGCACTGTGAGCAAGGTAGGATCAACAATGTAGGATCCACCTGGGATTTGCTTTGCATCTCCTCACTGGTAGTTCATAATGGCGGCTGTCAGCAGGTGCCTTTGCTGGCATAGCCTCCTCTCATGGAACCAGGGCTAGAACCTCTTCTAATTTTCAGACATTGGGCTCACTCACATGTTGCTCTGTCTCTCTGGAATGCTTTTTTGTTCCTGAGACTGACTCATAGCTGCCAATCCGGGCCCTATCACTCTTTCATAGCACCTGCCTCAGGTGTATTTTATCCTTGATTGTGAGACTCTTAGCTCCATGATAATAGGAGAGAAACTGATTTTGTTCACCATATTATCCTCTCCACTAACAACAGTGCTGAGCTCATATTTCACTCAAAAGCAACGACATTAAATGATCTGTAGGTGAACAACAAACTTTTATTAAATGAATGAGTGAATGAATGAATAGTTGTAATTGTTCCCTTGTTCTCATCAGGGATCATGGCACCCATGATCCATTGTGGTCTTCCAAAGAGTTTTGGTTCACTTTGGAAAGTACAACCAAAACTCACAGAGTTGCCCAGCTCCTGCAAGTCTCCTGATGTCAGAAAATTGCTCTCTCTCTACAATGAAAACAGCAGGCATCAAATCTCTAAGCCTGTACATAAAAGGATCCATTATCCCTCAAGCCAAATGTCACCCTTAGAGTGGCTTCCACACACTGCCAAAAAGAACATTATTAATAACAGTAATGATAATAATAGTGATCATAATAACACATATTAAATTTTAATTTATCTGACACCCAAGATCCACAGCTCTGGGAGGGAATCATTCTTGCAGCAAAAGGGAAGGAATAAAGCAAGGCTTCAATTGAAAGGAAATATGATACGATTTGGGCTCAGAGCCAGGATTTAAGCTCCTTTGTGGGAGTAGAAAAAGAAAAAGACCTCATTGGGCTTCAGACTAAGACAGTCTCCATGTGAGAGTTCTGAGTTTCAGGGATATAACAGAGAGAGGAAGAAACATGTGTCTTAGTCACATTTCAAGAACTCTTCATTTCAACTCAAAGCATGAAAAATATGATCCGGAAATCCCAGAAGAATGAAGGGAGGAGACTTGTCTCAAGATAGTCTGAATTCATGTCTACACTGGGACACTCCGAGGGACAGAGTGGATGGGTCGAAGGGTCTGTGGCCCAGGCTGTGTCTACAGACAATGGTCAAACATTTGGGGAGCAGAGAAAAGGCAAAGTAGATGTTTCAGTGGTTGTTAGGACACTTGAAACATTCCCACACGTAGCAGAGCCCAGTGACTCTGAAACGGTAATAGCTAAAAAGAGGAATAGCTTTAATTTACTGTGGCACCGTTCTGTAATGGTGACAGTATGGGCCTTGGAAGTCAACAGATTGGGACTGGGTTTAGGTCATGCCTCCTCTCTTCACTCTGGGATCTTGAATATGTCATGTAAATTCCCTAAACTTCCATTTCATATTATTAAATTGAGAGCAATAATAGAGAGTATTAGTGAAGGTTCTCCAGAGAAACAAAAACCAATTAGAAGTCCCAGGATCTGCCATCCACAAGCTGCAGATCCAGTAAAGCTGGGGTATAATTTAGGCAGAGTCCAAAGGCCCAAGACCCAAGGTCACTGGTGTCTGAGGACAGGAGGAGACAAATGTCCAAACTCAAGAAGAAGCAAATTGTCACCCCATCCATCTTTTTGTTCTGTTCGACCCTAAATGGAATAGATGACGTGTACCCTCACTGGCCAGGGTGGTCTACTTTACTCAGACCGATAATGCAAATGCTACTCTTTCCTGAAATACCTTCAAAGACACACCCAGAAATAAGGTTTCACCAGCTATGTAGGCATTCCTTGACACAGTCAAGCTGACACATAAAATTAACCACCTCATAGCGTTTAACTCCGCGGGTTAAAAAAAATGCCCTGTCTTAGTATCTCTCATTCGATAACATTTTATTGAATACTCTGATAGGTTCACACTTGAAGCAAAATAAGAAAGTAATTCAATAGACCTCCATATACATGGGAATCAGATTTAATAAACATTTGCAAAGCAGCTTTGTGTAACCATTTGTAGGTTGAATGGATCTGTGGGCAAATTGATTTTTGAGACGAGAACTTAGAAGACAGATTCTTGCCGACCTGCTGTCTGAGAATGGTATGGGATTTGGGGAAGTGGCCAGAGGCAGATGATTAATTACTTTAATATTAATCATTGTGTAACCTTCTTCCCAGGCCACAGCCTCCCCCAGGCTGAAGTATAATTCAAGGCATCATTCTTTTTCTGGGTTTCAATCCCTTTTATTAGAGCTAAAACTTAAATCTATATTTTGATCTTAATATACAGCAGTTAAAGAACATAATTTTAAAAATAAAAACATGATGCATGTGCATGCATATGATAAAAATTCTAAGTAGCAAAATAATATACAATTAAATTCTGTTTCTTGCTCACCAAACTTCTGATACCTCTCCTAATTAGCAGTTTATAGTTCCTTGCTTACCTGTCCATAATTTTTTTCTTTTAAATTATTTTAAAATGACATAACTGGCATGATTACATGTATCATAAACACCTTACAAACTGTCAAAGTATGTTATAATAATATCTAATAATAAGATTGCATAGTGCTATCCAATATTATTGAATAACAGCATCAATACTATGTGCTAGTTATTTTTCTAAGTATGTGGCATGCATTACTACATTTAGTTTTCACAGAAACAACTGATTTTCACAGAAACAACTGATTTACAAGCTGTGTGGCTTAGATCCTTTAACATCTCTGGAAACCATGATCCTCCTATGAGAAATGGAGATAGCATGGCCTTCAAGCAGGATTGATCCATGCATGGTGTGCTGATACGTTATCATGGTGTCTGGCACCCAGTAGGGGCTCAGCCACAGTAGTACAGCTTCTGTTTCATACCTCGTTTCCATCCTAATAAGTCTAGGCCCGATTCTTTTTTTTTTCTCCTTCTTTTTTTTATTTTTATTTTTTTTTTAACTTTTTATGTTCATTTATCGGTGCATTGTAATTATACATTTTGATATATGTCAGGGTATGAACATCATACATGCACACATTGCACATTTAGTCCTCCCTTCAATCCCACCCTATTCCCTCCCCCTTCCCTCCCTTTCATGCTCTGGATAGTGATTGAGTCTTATAGGTTTGTGTATGTACATCATATGCTATAGCGTGTTTCCCTCCACTCCCCTCTCAACTCCCTCAGTTAGGTCACCTTCTTTGTCCATGATCACCTTAGCTTGTGCTGTATGGAAAGGAAAAGTCCCTGCTTTGAGCAGTTTGGGTTGGTTTGTTCTAGATAAACAAGCCCGGTGTGTATTAGATGAGTGTAATTATTGTGTGTGTCCTGAACACACAGGTGTTCGAGTTTATTATTACATCAAACATTAAGTGGAGAGGTTAATTTTTGCTTTTATTATGTTATTCTCTTTTAAACACCCCTTTGATGTTTTCAGACATGTGGTCACTTCTAAGAAAAGGTACTCTAGAATTTTTATTTTTTCGACGATTGACTCTCTAATTGATAAAAAGCTGGTTGGTTATAATTTTTTTCCTCCAAGCTAGGACATTAAAATACCTGAACATAGACAAACTCAAATAGCAAAAACATAGTCACTGAGGTTTGGTTTTGAAACACACAATCCATAATTCTCAGACTAGTCCTCTAGAGCTTAAATAATTATCCAACCCCCCTCAGAAAGACCTCAAACTCACCATTGACCAGGTTGTTCAAACCCCACATTGAGACATCGGGTCTGCCAGTAAGTTATGGTCTGATTTGTGGACCCTTTTACATAAAAATTCACAAAAATATAAATTTAATAGAGATTATATCTTTCTAAATCCAGGTCCAGTGAATATGGTACAAAAAGAAAGACACAAATCAGTAGAAAAGATAGGTTTAGACCCACAGAATTTGCATTGTCATTTTCCTTAAGGTAAGGGTTTTCCAACAGATGAGGGAAAAGCATTTTAGGCAGGGTGAGAACTATCTAAAGAGGCATGGAAACATGGAGCAGCATGCTCCCTTTAAGTAACTCAGGGTAATCCTAATTGGCTCCCTTGAGCCTGCTGGGAAACCTCATACCCCATACACCATCCTAAGTGGCTTGGTTTTATTGGGTAGCAATGAAGAATGCCTGAAATATTTGAAAGCACAGAAGTGATATGATTAAATTTATATTCTGAGCCAGGAGTGGTGGCACACACTTATAATCCCAGTACTTGGGAGGCTGAGATAGGAAGATTACAAATTCGAGCTCAACCGTAGCAATTTAGTGAGGCCCTCAGCAAGTTAGTGAGACCCTGTTTCAAAATAAAAAATAAAATAGGGCTAGGTGTAGAAATAGCTTGGTGGTAGAATGTCCCTGGGCTCAATCCCCAGTAACACACACACACACACACACACACACACTATATATATGTATATATATATATATATATATATATATATATATATCCTATTGAGATAAATCTTTCTATACCTATTGAATAGATAAATTAGATAAATGTTGAAATAAATTATGATCAAATATTAAATAAACTAATATAAAACAACATTTTATTAAAATAAAAAATTTATAATTATTTGTAAAATTAAACTGAACTAATGGTGTATTGAAAAGGGGCTGGCTGAAGGCATAGGGAACTTGTTAGCAGGATGTTGAAATAGTTGGCATGAAGAATAATAAGTACTTAGGAGGCTGAGGGAGGAGGATCATAGGTTTGAGATCAGCCTCAGCAATTTAGCGAGGCCCTCAGCCACTTAGTGAATACCTGTTTCAAAATAAAAAAATAAAAATAAGATGGGGGGTATAGCTTGGAGGTAGAATGCCCCTGGGTTCAGTACCCAGTACCACAATAATAATAATGATAATAAGTAATTCAGAGAGGGTGGTGGTAGTGAGAACAAAGCAGAAGAGAATGGGTTGGTAAACATTTTGGATTGTGAGGCCTGTGACTCCAAGTATTTAAAATGGTACTGGAAGGAGAGATGGTTTAAGGAGATGGAGCAGACAGGACTGAGAGTTCAATCACAGGAGGATGGCAAGTGTGTGGCAGAAGTTCATGGTCCTTGGCAAAGGCATCTGGGGGAAGATGAGGACCATTGGTATGCCCAGAGTAGTTGAAATACATGGAAATGTAAAAATTTCCCAAGGGATGGTGAAATAGAATGGATCATGGAGTCCTGGTGAGCATGAGGATTTATCATAACAAAGGCCAGCGCCTAGTAGGTGATTATCATGGGTTCCACATGGTCTAAAATGCTTTGCATGCATGTGTCCATTTAACTTTCTACAGTAAACGTATGTGGCAGGTACTATTGTTAAACCCATTATACAGAGGAGAAGCCTAAGTCATGGGGAGGCTAATCGCTTATTTGATGTTGAAGTTCAAAACTAGACTCACACAGTCCAACTCCAGAGGTTTTGCTCCTAATTTTTCCACCTACATCTTCTGAATAGAATGATGAACATGAGCCCATCTTCTGACTGAAATGTGACATGCGTCATCTAAATCTATGCACAGCTACTCAGAATAAGCCAACAAGATACCCAGACAACCATGTCATGCACCATTGATAAGTTATTATTTGCCTGTTGTATGTTCTTCCATTTCTTTATTGGAAACTTTTATTTGCAGATTGCATTTTCTCTGGCTTCTTACTGCTTATTAAATATGCTGGGTATACTCGCTACCTGAGAACTCTTCTAGACCTTCTAATCACATGTACAACAAAATCCAAAATCCTTTCTATGGACTGTAAGTTCTAATGTAGTAGGTCCCTGGCTACTTCCTGGACTTTGTTTGCTCTCAATCTTTACCCCACTTTATCCGCTCAACCACACTGACCTCCTTGACACGTATAGAACACGCCAACAGCGTTGTTTCTCCAGCGCCTTTGCACTTGCTCTGTCCTCTGATGTGGCCATCCCTCCCTCTGTTGTACTCAGTTCCCTCTCTTGTGGAATTCAGCTCTCTGCCCATGCGACAGGACATTCTAGGCATTTCTATCTGAGGTAGAAGCCCCTGCCCCACAGCCCCACAATCACTGGGTACACCTTCATCCAGCTTTAGTTTTGAAGAAGGCTTTGTATTTGTTTCCTAGGGCTGCATTTGTTTTCCAAACCCCAACTGGAGAACAAAATTATGTCATTTGCAGGAAAGTGGATGAACCTAGAGAACGTTATATTTAGTGAGATCAGCCAGTCTCAGAAAGTCAAGGATCATATGTGGATTTCTCTCCTATGTGGAAGCTAGAGAGAAAATAGGAAACACAGGAATTTAGATAAATGCGAAGACCAGTAAAACAGTGGAAGGGGATTGGGGAAGGCAGGTGGGGAGGGTATAAAAAAGGATTGAGGAAGGGAACAGTTAAAATAATGACATGGCCATATATGAAGGTATCACTACCAGTCTCACCAACATGGATGGGAAGGCAGGAGGGGGGAGTAAGGCGGGGCATGGAAGGAAACACACTAAGTGCTGTGAGCATGCATGTTTGTACCACTTTGAACCTCACTGTGATGTATAATTGCAATGCACTAATAAAAGTATAAAAAACATAATTTGGCTGCTTAAAACTATTATTTTCTTACAATTCTGGAAAAGTTCAAAGTCCAAGTGTCCTTAGGGACATGCTCCCTTGGAAGGCTTTAAGAAGAGGCCTTCTTGCCTCTTCCCAGCTTCAGGGGGTTGCTGGCAACCCTGGGTGTTCCTTGGCTTCATCCTGCAGCCGTCCAGTCTCCAGCTCATCTTCACAAGGCCTTCTTTCTGTATGTACCTGGGTCTCCTTCCTCTTCTTATAAGGATACCAGTCATTAGATTTGGTATACATTCTAATTCACTATGATATCAGATTTACTTAATAATTAATCGGCAAAGATCCTATTTCCAAAGGAGGTCACATTATAAGTTCTTAGTATATGTGAATTTGAGAGGGGGCTCAATTCAACCCTTTACAGATTTAATTATATTGGATATTATGTATATATTGGTTTTTTATTATTTCACCTTAACAAAATGTTAATACTATGAAGATAAGACATTGATCTCTTTGGAGAGCTTACAGAATGGGAGAATATCTCTTTGCCAGCTATTCCTCTGATAGAGGACTAATATCTAGAATATATAAAGTACTTAAAAGACTTAACACTAAAGAAATGAATAACCCAATCAAGAAATGGGCAATTGAACTAAATAGACATTTCACAAAAGAAGAAATACAAATGGCCAATAAATACATGAAAAAATGTTCAATATTGCCGGGCGTGGTGGCGCACGCTTGTAATCCCAGTACTTTGGGAGGCGGAGACCGGATGATCCGGGTTCGCAGCCAGCCTCAGCGCTCTCTCTCTCTCT
>PVJS01032361.1:0-22823 GCA_004027185.1 Glis glis | reverse complement strand
GATAAATACATAGCCAAATTTAGAATACTCCATTACTATAATGGTGGTGTGTAAATCTTTCAAACCTGTAATATGAAAGTTTAAAGTTAAAATATTCAAAATAACTATACCTACCATAAGTTGTTAAGAAATATATCATATATAAGTAAATAGTGTGACAACAAAATCATAAATTGGGGGAGGAAGGTAAAAGTCTAGAGCATTTGTATGTGATCAAAGCTAAGTTGTTATAACTGGGAGTGGTAGTGTACACCTGTAATCTCAGTACTTGGGAGACTTAGAAAGGAAGATGGCAGGTTCGAGGCCAGCCTAAGCAATTTATAAGGCAGGACCAGCCCTCAGCAACTTAGTGAGATACTGTTTCAAAATAAAAACAAAACAGGGCTAGGGGTACAGCTCAGAGGTAAAAGACCCCTGGGTTCAATCTCCAGTACCACAAAAACAAAAGTTGTTATGAGCTTGAAATAGTCTATTTTAACAATATGATGTCATATGCAAGCCTCATGGTATCACAGAGCAAAAAATACAGGAGATACACCAACAGTAAAAAGAAAGGAATCAAAGCTTAGCACTACAGAAAAGCACCAAATCGCAAAAGTAAACAAGTAAGGATGGACAGAACAAAGACTCTTCACAACAACCAGAAAAAAACAAAACGGAAAGACTAAATCCCTACCTATCAATATAACCTTAAATGCAAAGAGATTAAAGTCTCTAGTCAAAAGACACAGAATAGCTTAGTGGATTTTTTAAAAAATCAACTACATGCTGTCTATAAGAAACCCATTTTAGCTTTAAGGACACTCATAGGCTGAAACTGAAGGGATGAAGGAAGATATTCCATGCAAATAGTAACCAAGACTATAGGGTGGCTATACTTATTTAAGATAAAATAGTTTTCAAGTCAAAACTGTTGGAGGAGACAAAGAAGATCACTATTTCATGATAAAAGGATCAGTTCATCAAATGGACATAACAATTGTAAATATATATGTACCCAATATCAAAGCACCTAAATATATAAAGCAAATATTAATAAATGTAAAGAGAGAGAGAGAGACCCCAATACAACATTAGTAGGAAACTTCAATACCCCACTTTCAACAATGAACCTAACAGACATATATAGAACTTTTCAATAGTATCTATTCTTCTCCAGCACACATGGAACATTCTCCAGAATAGACCACATGTTATATCACAAAATCAGTTTTCTCCAGTTCAAGAACACTGAAATAATATCTAGCATTGTTTCCAGTCACAACAGTATGAAATTAGAAATCAGTAATAGGAGGAATCTTGGAAAATTCACAAATATGTAGAAATTAAACAACATGTTCCTAAGAAATCAACAGGCCAAATAAGAAAGGAAAAAGGAAATTTAAAAATATCTTGAAACAAGGAACAATGGAAATACAACATATCAAAACTTATGAGATGCAACAAAACAGTTCTAAGAGGGAAGTTTATACCAGTGAATGGTTACATTAAAAAAGAATGATCCCAAATAAATAGCATAGAATTATACTTCAAGGAACTAAGAGGAAAAGGGAACAAAGTAAACCCTAAGTTAGCAGAAGGAAGAAAATAATAAAGATCCTAACAAAAATAAATCCAAAAGAGAACAAAAAAATCATAGGAAAAATCAATAAAACCAAGAATTGGTTTCTAAACAAACAGACCATACTGACAAACTCCTAACCAGAAAAAGAGAGAGAAGAAAAGACTCGAATAAATAAAACAAAAAATGAAGTAGAGACATTACAAGAGACAGCTCAGAAATAAAAGATTCACAAGAAATTATTATGAATATATGACAAAATTGGGTAACCTAGAGAAAATGGGTAAGTTACCAGAAAAATATAACATATCAAGATTGAATCAAGAAAAAGTGGGAGGTTTAAACAGACCAATAAAAATAGAGATTTAAGTATTTATTCAGAAATTTTCAACAAAGAAAAATCCCTGAACCAGATGGCTTCACAGCTGAGTTCCACTAAACATTCAAAGAATTATTACCAATACTTAAACACTTCCAAATATAGTACTCTAAAGAATATTTCCACACACATTTTATGATACCAGCATTGCCTTGGCCCCTAAGCCAAATATACTTTATGAAAAGAAAACTACAGGTCAGTATCGCTGATGAACATTGATGCAGGATTCTCCAATAAAGTATTAGCAAGCCAAATTCAACAACATGTCCAAAAAGATTACATATCATTATCAAATGGGATTTATCTCTGGCATAAAAGTTGATTTAACATATGCTAACCAATTCAGAGTTTGGTGCTAACTGTTGTAATAGCAGTACTAATGAAAACAGTACTGATACGAATATATGATGTCTATGAGAAAGGGTGGTAGGAGATGAGAGGTATAATAGAGAAAATGTTGGGTGAGAACTGTAAAAGCCAGGAGACTGACCCTGGAAAATGAGATTTTCTATTTTGGAGGGGGAAGTGGGAGCAGCGCAAGGTTCGAAGATCTGTGCTTCCAGAGGCTGGGCATCTATTTATAAGGCAGGACCAGGGATGCACAATATCTAGTCTTCTACTAAAGTAGAAGTGAGGAAGAGAAGGCATGAAACAATTAGAAGAAGGAAGAAATCAGAAGAGCAGAGGGACATGAGGAAGAGAGGAAATGAGCCCAAGATAGAAGATGTGATCAGATGCTACACAGACATCAAGAGGAACAAGAAATATCGAAAGGAAATCTATAAACATAAATAATAATGCATATAACTTAAAATAGAAATATTTATTATTTCTTTACTCATCATCCACACTCATCAACCATTCCACTGAATGAAGCAAGTATTAAGACACCCACTATGTACTAACTTCTAATCGCCACGGAAGAACAGGACATGGACACTGTCTAGTCAGGTTTTACACTGCAACATATTTAACTATTACACTGTAGCAAGTGCTAAGAAAGCATCAAGAGAATGCTGTGCGTCCTTCAGAGCCACAGCAATCTATTCAGCCTGCTAAGGAGGAGATGAAAAGAAGGGAATTAGATAGAGTTCCTCAAAGAAAGGGATAGCTGTATTAAGTCATGAAAAATAAGAGGTTTTTAAATTATGTCATTTGCAAGAAAATGAATAGAACTAGAGAATATTACACAAAGGGAGATCAGCCAGTCTCAGAAAGTCAAGGATCTTGTTTCTCTCATATGTGGCAGCTAGAGAGAAAACAGGGAACAAAAGGGGCTCAGATAAATGAGGAGAGAGTTGTTGCTCACCCTCCAGCCTTGCAGTCTTCCTCAGCACCCCTATTAGCATGGCCTAACAAGGGAACCAGCCAGAAGAGCAGAAGTGTGCTCTGCAGAGTCCCTGCCCCAGCAGCACAAGCAGAAGGAGGAGTTTTGAACTGGGATACAATAACTTAAAAACTGTCACAGGGATCCTGGAAAGAAACTCAACCTTTCTGGGTCTCAGTTTAGCTCATGTATAAAGTGGGGGTGAAAACTGAGTGCCAAATTCACAAGATTATTGAGAGCATTAAATGAAAAAAACTATGTAAAATTTCTGTTAAAAGTACCTAAAACCAAGTAGCTATTCAAGAAGAGTTGAATAGCTTAATTCCCTTAATTCCCAATAAAAGTTGAAAAGTTAATTCCCTTCCCCATTCTCCAAATTGTGGTAACAGGCAAAAAAAAAAAATGAGGATGCAGGAGAGTTAATAATCAGTATATATGTCTTATGAGGCATCTAAGTTTTCTCATCTTTGTAAATTACTATCACATGGTATGTTGGTCATACCATAAATAATAATAGGTTTTAACCTATCCTTTTTGCAAAAGTTTCTCAATCTTCCCATCCCCATCCATACCTTTCTTTCTCCTTTCTCTTTCTCATCTCTCTCTCTTTTACACACACACACACACACACACACACACACACACACACAGAGGCATGCATATATGTTCCTTTAATTGCAGACAAAATTCGGCATAATGAAGGCAAAAAATATAAATGTGACCAAAACATAGCTGTTATCCAGCCAGAACTAGGTAAATTCAAGCAACAAAAACAGGAAGTAGAGCATTCTCAATAATTTTGGAAAAATGTTTATATTGAATAAAAGTTTAGAGTGTTTTGATTTACTGTTGCTTTTCAAAGCCAGTTGAAACTGTTACAGGTTAAAAGCTGGAAACAATAGTAGGCATGGCATTGGTGGAAATGAAAAATCACTAATCTTATCTGGGATTTCATTAAGAGAAGTGCAGTGTCCAAAATAGGGGATGGTGGAGGCACCATCCTTGTTCAGCTCTGGAATTCGCATTTTAGAAGGGAGGTTAACATACTAGAGTTTTGCCAGTGGCTCAGGATTAGCAGCAACTGGATGGTAAAGGTGGGAAAGGCTTGTCTTTTTACAAATGGCTGAAAGAACTCATCACATTTAACTGGAAAAGAGAAAACAGTGGTGAATAAACGGGCCAACACTGGGGTGTCCCCAAACCAGCAAAGCGAATTAAGAAATATCACAATATAATGTGTCAGATTATTGTCTGGAAATGCAGCTCAAAAGACTTTTCTATAAAAGTGTCACCATAGAGGTTTGGGGACCCCAAATATAACAAGGTGATGTGAGGTGGAGGTGGGGTGTGAATATAGTTGGAGAAGAGGTAATGGAATGTAATCAAGTTGAAAATAGGAAAACCATTTAGAATTCTGCATAAAGAAAAACTGTGTAAAACCAGGCATGGTGGTGCATGCCTATAATCCCAGGTACCCAGGAGGCTGAGGCAGGAGGATTATAGACTTGAGGCCAGCCTGGGTGTAATGGTCTGGATTTGGGGTATCCCCCATCCCTCACAAACGGGGTGGCAATGTTGGAAGTGGGGCTCGGTTGTAATCTCAGCAGTGGATAAATACAATGTAATGGATTTATCTGGATGGTGGCCCAGCTGGTAGGGTGTGGCTGGAGAAGGTGGGTCCCTAGGGCAGCAGCTTTGGGGATTATATATGGTTCTCCTTCCCCTGTTTGCTCTCTTGTTTCTGGTTTTCATTTGCTCTCTCCTCATGCTAGAACAAAGCCTTGCATTCTCCCTCTCTCTACTTCCTGCTGCCATGCCCTGAGATCCACAGTCCCTGGCCTCACATGGACTGAACCAAAAAACCATGAGCAAATCAATCTTCCTTCGTCTAAGGTGTCAGGTCTTTAGATGATAGCTGTGAAAATACTGACTGGGCAACATAGCAAGACCTTGTTAGAGAGAGAGAGAGAGAGAGATACTGACTGTTACTGCAGGTAGATACTCAGCATAAACCCTAGAAAAGACATGTGAAGAAAAAGGAGTGAGCCGGGCGTGGTGGCGCATGCTTGTAATCCCAGTACTTGGGAGGCTGAGACCGGAGGATCCAGGTTCGTGGCCAGCCTCAGCTACTTAGTGAGGCCCTCCGCAGCTTAGCAAGACCCTATTTCAAAATAAAGAACAAAAAATAGGGCTGGGGGTGGAGCTCGGAGGTAGAATGCCCCTGGGTTCAATCCCCATTACCGCCAAAAAAAAGAAAAAAGAGTGAATGAGAACATTTCCCACAAAGCAAACGGGAATTATGTAACTTGATCCTTTTGCTTTGATTTCACTCTCATCATACAATCTTTTTATAATTTAGTTTCCATGCAGATTTCCTATAGGCAGAGAATATAATGACTGCATACCAATTCCAATTCGCTTCAAAGTCATAACCTGCATGCTGCTCAGAGCTTTTTATTCTTCTTCAAATTCCAGGAAATAGGTATTTTCCCCATTTTTATGGATAAATGAATTGAAGAACGATTCACCCCACATATAACTGACTTTGTACTCCATTACAGTCAGGAGAGTCTAAAGTCACAGAAAACATATCTATGTTTTCATCTATGACTGTACAAAAAAGCAGCAATAGTCTAGAAGTGAATGCTGCAAAGTAGTCAAAATGAATAAGGACTAAGAGAAATGTTCTTATATTTGGTGAAAAGCTGAGACTTTTCAGTAAAAAGGTGTCAGTAGCCAGACTGCACTAAATTAATAAACAATAAAATAATAGGGAAACAGAGGCATCAGGCATAGAATACTTTTTCAAGAGGTCTAGCTGCAAAAGAAGGACATTATCATAAAGGGATCTGTTCACTTCAGCTCTAACAGGACCTGTATGCCACAAATTAAACACTAGGGAATATGTTCCTTCTGCAGAGAGCTGTGGACAAACCAGTGAAGCTCCCTCAACCACAGCGGTACTCCAGAGAAAAGATTCTCTATCAAATGTATCAGAGTTTGATATGGGCATCTCCTATTAGTTTCTTCTCTAGGTGGACATTTTGAATTCAAATAAACAAATTTCTTAGCATGTTCTTGTTTTTTTTACTTTCAGAAGACATTTTTCATTATGAAAGCTGGTGGGAAAAATACAATTCACTTTAAGTGCTTTAAAAATCACTTTTCTGGAACATATTACTTAACTGACAATTTAATAACAAGCTCTCAAAAAGATGGACATATGTTTATATGTGTAATGATAAAATGAATTTTTATTTGTTTGGCAAGTAAACTTTTATCATTTAAGAGCATGGTGTTTATTTCTCTTGGTGCTCATAATGTTTTAATGTGAACTTGCCTTGTGCTGAGAAATTTTACTTAAGATCAGAGGTTTCAATCATGGGATCCCTCTCACTGAATTTACAAAAGAGAATTTTTAGTCCAGAATTAAAGTCTGTTTAATACATCAAAAATAACAAAAGCCTCTATCATAGAAAGATTTACCGCAGGGGATGAGAGAACAGTACATAGTTTAAAGTTCATCTCTTAGTTTCAAATGCTGCTAAAAAAGCATTCCAAGCTGGGTATGGTGGCACATGTCTGTAATTTCAGTACTTGGGAGCCTGAGAGGAGCATCTCAGGTTCCAGACCAGCCTCAGCAACTTAGTGAGGCCTCTGAAACTTAGTGAGAACCTGTTTCAAAATAAAAAGAATGAAATAGGGCTGGGGGTGTTGCCCCAGGGTTCAATCCCCAGTACCACAAAAAAAAAGAAAGAAAGCAGAACATGACTTTTTTAATGATAAGCTATATAATAGGCAGCTTTCAAATAACAGGGTCTGATTATGTTTAAAACTTCCAGCTCTTTTTCTTACTGCTCATGGCTGTATATCTGTTTATATCTGGACATTAGACACAGAAGAAATTCTGGCTACTAATATGAAGTAGAAATGGGTAGCCACACTGCATCATCTTTTACTAAATTATAATCGGCACAAGGATAGAATGTGGGCCAATCTTGCTAAAATCATCTATTTCCTTTCTTCTTTCTTCTTCCTGACTCCCACCCTCATGTATGGAGTTTTGGGATAAAGCAAACTATTTTTCTAAATTTTTTTCTTGGTTGACAGAAAACTCAAACATTTAAATTTGAATTCCTCATGGGGTTTCTTGTCTTTTTTTAAAAAATTCTGGCTCTATTTTTAAAGGATACAGCTCTTTAGAAAAGTAAAGTTTGTTGATCTTTCAGGAGTCCCACACTGAGCAATAAAAATTGATGTATGCTCTGTGATAGCATCATAAAGTTATATCACTGAAACACAATATAAATTAACTGTACCGTTAAGACCACTTGTCCATTCCTACTTTTGGTGACTCACACTATAAATTAATTCTTGTTTCAACATATTCATGAACAAGGGACTATAAAGGTAAACACACACTTGTTAGTAATGTATACCTAGGACTATGGGGGAAAAAGGGAAGCAGGAAAGGAAGGAGGGAGGGAGGAGAGTGGCGAGGAGGAAAAGATGGAGGGAGGAAACTAGAATTAATAGTCAAATGCCAGAATGCTCTTAAAGCAGCAACTTTATTTCTACTCTAAAACATCATGTAGGACTTCTGACATTGGTCGTATGGGATTAGCATGATGTTATAAATAAAGAGCATTCTTTCATTAGAATGCTTGGATGTGAATGCCAGTCCTACCCCCATCATGCGTATGGCTTTGGGCAACTTAATTTTTCTCTGTTTCAGGTAAATTTCCTTATCTGAAAAAATGGGATACATTAATGGTTTCTAGCTCATAGAATTACTGCAGTGATTAAATAAGATAACACATGTAGAGAGTTAGAAAACCTGCCACATTGTAAGTACTCAACAATGTTAGTAATTTTCACTTGTTTCATCATCACTATGCTCTTCAAAGCTCTCATATATAGTTACACTTAAAACCATGATTGTATTTTCATGTTATGACCCTATGACTTTTTCCTCCTAGGTTCATTCACATTGTTCTTCTTCCAAAATTTTCTCTATTTCAATTTGATAGTATGATGTTTGTACTATAAGTAATCAAGAACTTAGGCTATATACTATGAACAAAAGTATGGAGGTTCCTCAAAAAGCTAAAAATAGAGCTACCATATGATCCAGCTGTACTGCTCCAGTATATATTCCAGTATATACCACTATGGGTGCATATACTTGAAGAAAATGAAGTTGGCATACAAAAGAGGTACCTACAGACCCTGTTTATTATAGCGCTATTCACAAAATAGCCAAGATATAGAATCAGTCTAGGTGCCTGTCAATGAATGAGTAGATTAAAAATATATATAATATATATTATGAAAGAGTTAAAAGCCAAACTCCTTTTCTAAAATCAAAACATTAGTTCTGTGGTTCTCTGATTTTTTGGTTAAAAGAAAAAATATTAAAACTTGAATTTCAGCTTGTGAGGTAGTTCAGTGGTATAGCACTTGCCTAGCATGGGTTTGGCCCTGAGTTCAATCCACAGCACCAGAAAAAATTAAATTAAATAAATAAATAACTTAAATTCCACTCCAGACATAGTCTTTTAATACCAAAGACAAAGCTGGATGGAGGAAGAGACAGAGACAGAGACAGAGAGACATGAGGTTTGTAATCCCATGATGAAGAAGGGGTAACACTCATGCAACTGGACAATGAGCGGACCACTGTAAGGTGAGGTACCACACCAGGGCATGTCTGTCTGCTCAATTGCTTCTTCAGCACAATAATGCATTTGAAACCAATAAAAGCATTTTCATGTACCATAAGTGGTGGGAGGAAGGGAGGAAAGGAGTAGGGCTAGAACAGAATTCAGGAGAAATGGTCCAGACCCATTTCAATAGTTTTAGATCAGTTAAGAAACTAACTAACTTCTTTGCAAGCAAGGCCTTTCATTGCTGAGCCCCGAGGGCAGTGTGCATATACTCCTTGCCTGTTCTTCTAACAGTTCACAAATTCAGTACTTTTACTTCAATCGCACGTTGACGAGGTTGGCCCACAGTTCAGAGCAGGCTTAGCTAAGCCTCCTGGACACCTGTGGTCACTGTTCCAGGGGAAGTGACAGGCTTACCCATACTCATCTTGATGGGCAGGTTTTCTCTGCTTGCCGCTTCCACTAGATGTCTCCGAACTTCCATCACTGCCTCTTTGTGCTTGGTGTGCAGTAAGGTTTCCCACAGGGCTTTGGCAGCAGAGTTACTGCAGTGCGGTCACAAAAGGAGAGTAAGAATAAATTTCTACTGAGAAATGTAATGGCTTGAGAGCAAATAAATTTCCTTAAATATCTTTTCTGAGCAGTAATACAGCCTTTCCTATCAATAGACTTATTCAGATTAGGATTCAATAAAAAATATCTAATTCATTTTAACTGGCACAAAATATTGAGAAATTAAGAAGACAATAAAATCAAGAAAAAAAAGGGAAGAAAAGCCATATTGTACAATGAGAAGTATGGTAAAATGCTGTGATAAAAAAATTTTTTAAGATTTTTCACTTAAAAGAACTTCAAAGTGCAATTCAACATTGCTACAGTAACATAAATGTTATGTAAGTCAAAATTAAATATATGTTTAAAATTATTTTATCAGTGATTATAAGCAATATATTAATTTGAGATAATACACTGAGAAACATAAAGCAATCAGCAATGAGAATTCCTGTTCAAAAATTACGCAATAGACTCCCTAATTAGTAGACTTCCTATTGAATGAAAAGCAGGATTTGCACTAAATAACCAGGGCCTGAAGTATTCCACTTTGGACCTTAGATTGGAAGGATGGCACTTGCAGAAGCCTTTACAATTAACCGTTGATACCAGCCCGAAGCACCACATTATGCCAGGCCTCATCTGGGCTCCCTTCCCCAATAGCCCTCTGTCTCACCCGACATGCCACGTCCAAATCACAAATGAGTACAGTGTTCTTTCTGGAAGATATCTGCCATGTAGCCAAGCATACACATTTGTAGTAACATTTTCAAAACTGAATATAAAGAAACAAAGATGACTTCTGTCCCTTTTCTAAGGACTTCCTCCTCTACTTAAAGCCCCACTAATTCTCTAACTGTCCAGTTAGCACTAGTTTAAAAATGAACATATTTTTTCAATTTAGTTATATCTACTAAAAATTAATTTAGATTTAAAATTAACACCAAATAAGATGCATCTTTCAAGTTTGAGTTTGATCTGGAATAATGAAATGTTGTATTTTAGTTCCAGTTTCTTGGACTCTGAGCAATTACTGGTTTCTCCAGCTTGTAGATGGCCATTGTGGAAACAGCCTGCCTCTGATCATGCAAGCCCAGCTAATCCCCTTTTGTAATTATTCATCCTATTGGTTCTCCTTCTGTAGAGAGCCCTGACTAATACGACTCTGCATCTATTATTCTTAAGTTTAAGTGAGCAGGTAAACTACATGTCTCGCCCTGTATCTGGTTGAGATATAGATAAAAAATGAGCTTTCAATGCTTTATAGTCTAGAAGGTGAGGCAGACATCTAAGTAAAAAATTACAAAAAAAGAACTGTGACAAGAGCCATTACCAATGTTTGAATAGATTTCTATGCAAACTTAATCCTGTCTGGGAGGATAGGGACTAAAGAAATGATTTCTACTGGAAATAATGAGCAAGTAAAAAGAAACATAAGCCCCAAAAGCAGCCATAAAGTAAGGCTTCAGTCAGGTGTGGTGGCGCACGCCTGTGATCCCAGTACTTGGGAGGCTAAGACAGGTGGATTGCAAGTTCAAGGCCAGCTACAGCAACCTAGTGAGGCCCTGTTTCAAAATAAAAAGAGCTGAGTGTGTAGCTCAGAGGTAGAATGCCCCTGGGTTCAATCTCCAGTACCAATAAGAGAGAGAGAGAGAGAAAGGAAGGCAGGCAGGCAGGCAGGCTTCAAGGGAAATATAAAATCTTAGTCACAAAACAAGAGAAAGAAGGGCATTTCCAAATGTGCGAAGCCCTAGGTTTATGACACCTGGAACTGTTTTGTTCCATGTTAAGGTGCAAGGGGAGGGGCAGTAGAAGGAAGGGCAAAGAGAAGGTGGAACCACTTGAGGAGGGCCCTCCATTCTGTGCCAAGTCTTGTAAGACTTCAATCTGTCTGTGATGGGATGCCAAGGTCTTTGTAATTGACTTCACACTCAGAAAAGCAGCATAGTTAGCAGTTATGAATACAGTCTTTAACATAATTCAAAAGTAGATCTATTTGCTATGGGGTTTTCAGAAAGACAATTTCTCTAAAGCTCAGCAGGAAATGAAAAACCACTGAAGAATTCTGAGGGGGATAGTTAAACTCATAGTTCCCCAAACTTACAGCTCAGATTCATACTCTACTTTTCTTCGCAAAAGTACCTCTCCCTAGATGTCAGGGATTCCACATACAATCTCAACATACTACCCGAGAGACTATGTATCTCGCTAAGATCACAGTGGCTTAGGTGGTGCTGTGGTTTCTCCAATAGATTAGTGTAGGATTTAAATGTGTAGTGTAGGATCACTATACATTTAAGTACACATGTGTAGTGTAGGATTTAAATGTGGGCTCCAGAGTCAGGTAAATCTGATTTCAAACTCCAACCATTCTCCCTTGACTCACTCCAAATACATGGCCTCCAAGGTCATCCTCCCAAGCACAGGACCTCTTCCCTCCTTTGCTAAGAGCGTTCTTCCTACAAATATCCCTTTCTCTATCTCCAGGTAACTGTTGAAACCTTATCAGAGAGGTCCTCCACTACCCTGTATAAAAGAGTTTACCAAGTGAACATTCATGAAATAATTCAGGTTCACTGAATAACTGACACTGAAGACAATCAAAGGCATACTTAACTGGAATTTTTTCAGTCTCCTTTACAAAATTCTTTGCCACATTACTCTATTACTGTTCCACGGTAGTTCACACATACTCCTACATGGGCATCTGAGCTGAGTGTGGGAGCAAAGTCACTGCCTGTCTCTAATATGCTCATAAAAGTTGATCTAATAGGCAACATTTCATACTATTGACGTTTCACATGAAATCTGCTCCTGGTGCTGAATTTTACAAGTCAAGAAAAGCTCACTGAAATCCATACAACAATCATACTAGTGGATTTTATGCAATTCTTTATCCTCTCCAATTGTGCAAACTTTGTTTTCCTAAAGGGGAAATAAGCAATACAGAGAGGGCTATTACAACAGGCTGGTGGAGTAGACTACTAGGAAGCAGTACAGCAGAGTGGCAGGAGCGTGAGTTCTGGACCAAACAACACAGTGTTCTGATTTTGCCACCTACTAGCTTTGTGTCCCTAGGTGCATCACTTAACCTCTCTGTGCATGTTTTCTCCTCTGTTAAATGGGGCCATACCATTATAGTGCATATTCAGTAGGTTGTTATGAGAACTGAGTGAGTAAATGTATCTAAAGCACTTAGAATAATGCCTGGCACATAAGTAGCAACAGCAGTAATGGTAGTAGTGATAAAAAAAAGTCAGAATTTTCTTATAAGATACAGAAAGAAGCCTATTTTAGAAATCCGGTAGTTTTTCCTACCTGCTTACACATAAATATATATATAATCAGCAGCCCCATATACTAATGTGAAAAACTCAACAATAGATAATATGGAATTCATAATACACACTGAAACCTTCAACTGAAGTAATCTCCTTATATAGGACAAATTGATGTAAAGAATTTTTTATTCAAAAATAAAACAAGTTACTTTATTATAGATTACTTAGAGAATGCTGGCTATAGGAAGTTAGCGTTTTTCTTACAAAGGTTTTTTTAATATGCTTTTATTGATGCATCATAGTCTCACATCATAATGTAAATCATATTGATAGTGACATGTATGCACACAGCACTTGGTGGGCTTTCCCCCCGGCTCCCTCCTCATTCCCCCTTCCCCATACAGGGTACTGAGATTGGCATTCATATTCTCACATACTTACAAAGACTTTTAAGCAGTGAATTCTGTGCCAGCTACTTGCCCCTCCAATTTAATTACAATAAAATTCTGAAGGCTGCACACAACACATTTTATTCCTTCCTTCCTTCCTTCCTTCCTCCCTCCCTCCCTTCCTTCCTTCCTTCCTTCCTTCCTTCATTTTGTGGTACTGGGAATTGAACCCAGGGGAATTCTACCTCTGAGCTACATCCCCAGCCCTAAATTGCAGAGGGCCTCACTAAGTGGCTGAGGCTGGCCGTGAACCTGTGATCCTCCTGTCTCAGCCTCCCAAGTACTAGGATTACAGGCATGTACCACCACACCCAGCTAACAATATATTTTAAAACTACAATTGTTTCTTTTATGAGGAGCTCAGATTCTATTAGTAGAATGATTATCAAATAGTTGTACAGTTCTTAGGTCAGAAGTAAACATTAGAGGTAATAGTAAATTAATCATCTTTACAACTTCAGGAGGATTCTATCCAACCCAAAACAGACAAATGAAAACATGATTTTGTGTGTGTGTGTGTGTGTGTGTGTGTGTGTTTTAGTAGGGATTGAACCCAGGGGTGTTCTACTTCTGAGCTATACCCCAGCCCTATTGTATTGTTTATTTTGAAACAGGGTCTCACTAAGTTGTTGAGAGCCTCACTAAGTTGCTGAGGGTGGCTTCGGATCTGCAATTCTCCAAGTACTAGGATGACAGGCATGTGCCACCATGCCTGGCTTTGAAAACAGAGCTTTCTGTTTGTTTGTTTGTTTGTTTGTTTTTTGTTTGTTTTTGTTTGTTTGTTTTGCATACTGGAAATCGAACCTAGGGTCTCACAAATGCTAGGCAAGTACTCTACCATAGGTATATATCCTCAGCCCTTTTTAAACTTTTATTTTATTTTTGAAACAGGTTCTCACTAAGTAACCCAGGTTTGCCTCAAACTTAACATCTTCCTGCTTCAGCCTCACAAGTAGCTAGGATTACAGGCATGTGCCACCACATTGAGCCCCATTTTCAGTTTTTAAAAATACCTAAAGATACTTTTATAATATGCCTGAGAAAAACACTACAGCCTCAAACAAAGCAAATTGCTATTGGATCCTATTTATACCTAACCTAAACCCTTTGTTCTCCATTATAGACCTACTTCAACTCTCTTAGTCTTTTAAGTTCAGGAACAGCTGGTCAACATCTTTCATCATTATTTTTGTGGTGCTGGGGATGGAACCCAGGGCTGCTCTACCACTGAACTACATCCCCAGCCCTTTTTATTTATTTTGAGACAGGGTCTCACCAAGTTGCTAGGTGGCCTCAAACTTCTATCCTGATCCTTTTGCCATAGCCTCCCAAATAGCTGGGATTAAGGTGTGCACCACCATGCCAGGCTGCTCAATATCTTTTTAATAAGCAGACCCACCCTAAAACTGCTTCAGTTTCTCCCTCCTCCTCCTCCTCCTCCTCTGACTAAATTAAGAATATTTTTGAAAGGTAAATAAAGTATAATATTAAGATATACTTTGAAATACCATCACTACATTCTATTTTAAAAGCATTTCAGAATTTACAGAACATATCTAATTTGAGCCTCACCTCATAGGTTAAGCTATTATCACTGACCCAATTGAAAGAGCCTCAGAGACGCCAACTGATTGTTAAGTATAATCAGCCTGTAAGTAGCAAAACCAGGACTCATACCAAGATAATTGGCTTTTGAGCCCAGTAATTTTTCTACTATGCCATGGTATGCTTGGTAGCAAGAAAATCACCAGAGGATCAATTATGTGTAATGTTGATTATTTTTAACTTTCCATGTTGGTTTTCTCTTCTAATCCTTTAACATCCACTATTCTCCTTGTAGGCTCACATGTGGGCCCACATAGGATAGACTGGAAGAGTGAAGAGTGAAGAAGATCTACATAAACTCATGAAGCAGGGAAAGCACTCTCTCAGGACTCTGCACACGTTTTGTTTTAAATATTATCATACTATGCCCCTTGTAGTCACCATTAGCCATTGACATTTGTTATAGAATGCTAATCATTGCTAATCGTCTACTTTTATTCAGCTTTCTTGTTTAAATAGCCAGCTTTTCTTGTTTCCCTCCAAAAAAAGCTTTCCTAATTTTTCAAACATTCTACACATATATTATTCATAAAATTGAAAAGGCAAAAACTAAAGTCTAAATTGCCAAGAGGTTTTATTTCCAATCTAGCTCTTATTTTATGTCCATTATTTTCTTAGGAAAGAGAGGAGATAAATCCTCTAGTTATTTTATGACTCATAAAATTGAGACAAAATGAAGACACTTGCCTAATGCCTCATTATTAATAAAAATTTTTCAGCTGGGCATGGTGGCGCATGCTTGGAAGGCTGAGACGGGGGGATTGCAGGTTCAAGGCCAGCATCAGCAACTTAGTGAGGTCCTCTGTAACTTAGACCCTGTTTCAAAATTAAAAAAATAAGAAGGGCTGGCATTGTAGCTCAGAGGCAGAATGCCCCCGGGTTCAATCCCCAGAATCAAAAACAAAAAACAAAAAAAAATTTGTAGAGGGTTACAGTTCAAATTTATCATTGGAAGTGCCAATGGACTATTTTTGTCCCTTTGGGTAACTCAGTTAATCTTCCTGAGGCTTTACATACTCTTACAGAGATAATGTATTATTTTCATTTATTGAGAACTCACTACGCCATAGGCAATGACTATTTCATCTTATTAAATAACAATCCCCCAGGATAAGTATGATTGACCCCAGTTTATAAATGAGAAAGCTGATTCTTAAAGAGAGTAAATAATTTGCCCACATTACATAGCCAATAAATTGGGACTTGAACCCAGGTCTTTGTAAACTTGAAAATCCATCTACTAACCAGGACTATACACTATTCTATAAAATAAAAGACTTAAACTAAAATGCCTATGTCTGAGGTTCCTCAGGTACCTAACAAGCTATTTATTAAGTTTCCATTATGCCCTGATTGTTCCAAGTTCACATATATGAATTTGCTCAGCTTTTCAGAGCTCAGCAAAAGATGAGTCAATATTCCATGCTATTATTTCTTTTATTACAACCCTTTTTTCTTTTTCACAAATCTAGTGACAGTAACAAAAAGAATTAACAAAAAAACATTCCCAACAGCTTCGTAGAATATGAATTAAACAATTTCTACATTCTTCTCTCTTTTAAAAGTCATATTTTCCAATGACATAAACTTTAATTCATTGTAGCTACTAGAACACAATTTTGTTGGTTATAATATATTTCTTGAAGTATACAATTAAAAGGCACAATATTTGTTCTATGAAAAGATCCACTGTATTACTATGAAATGTAATTAGTTTCTATATTGTCAGTAACTATTTAAAATGTCAAATACATACTAAATATATGTCCTTTTTGATAAACTGATTATCTTGTATCCTTAAAGAAATCAAACTATTTTGACAAATTAGCATCTTTGAAGACTAAAAACTAATAACAGACACATAATTATAACCTGCTAGAAAGAGCTTTATACAGTCTTTCAAGATACTCGTATGAGAAGATATGGTCTTTTCAGTTCATTCCTTGCTCTTCATTCACCAGAATTACTCAACTCTTATTGAAATCTTAGAAGCTGCGTTGGTTTGGCATGTATGAAATGTCAAATGCAGTTCACCAGAAACAAACAGGAAATATTCATCACCAAATAAAATATCAAGAAGACAGCATTAATTTTTAAAAGTAGCCAAATGGTGAATCATGCTGCTACCTCAAACAAGTGGAAAGCATACACACAATCAGGAGATTGAGTATGAAATGTGAATGTGCACCATGATCTTGTGACTAACCTCAGAGAAATCGTCTTTTCATGGCATGCATGGGAAGCTCAGCTTACTCACAGGATTTGCAATAACAGTCATAGTACCCCAACAGAAATACAATAACAAAAAAAACAAAACATTTTCAACTAATTTTAAACAGAGAGCACTCTGAGTCATCATCGCTTTTCACAGCAGGGAATAATGACTTCCATCAGTGGTGAATTCAATGAGCTCTGAAGGTAGGTTTGTTAATTAAACTATTCAGAGACTTCAATAGCCATGCTTCCTCTTGACTACTTTTTTAAAGAATTACTTTACCTTTAAGAAACATATCCATTAGCTTTCACCTCAAGAGACATGAAAGCCATTAGATGTGGGATATGGGAAGTAGACTGTGTTATCAGCTTTCCAGTACTGGGACAAAATTCCCTGAGAAAATCAACTAAAGGAGGAAAGATTTACGTTTGGCTCATGGCTTCAGAGGTTTCATTCCATGGTCACTCGGCTCCCTTGTTTCTAGGCCTGTGGTGAAGCAGAACATGATGGCAGGGAGGGTGTGTTGGAGCAGAGCTGCTCACCTCATGGAGGTAGGAAGCAGAGAGAAAAGGAAAGGGTCCAGTAATCAAAAAGAGCCTTCAGAGGCATGCCCCTAACAGCCCACTTCTTCCAACTACGCCCCACTGCATAAACCTTCCACCACTTCCCAATAGCGCCTCCAGCTGGGGACCAAGCCTCCAATACATGAGTCTTTGGGGACATTTCAGATCCAAACTATAACACAGACTCTTGGCACTGGAAAGCAATCTTTCCTTCATTTTTTCTTTCAAACATAAGCACTCTTTGGGAGCTGGGCATTCCGCGAGGAACAGGGCCCACAGTTGGGAGCAGCCCCTGGTGCCCTACCACATGGAGCTCGCCATCAGACAGGGAAGCTAGAACTGAGCACACTTCTGCAGGGCAACGAAACACAGGGCCTCTAGTCTAAGTGAAAGGGTGGAGGTCAGAGGGGAGCTCAAGATGTGCCTGAAGCCTGAAAAGTGAGGAGGAATTAGCAGGTGAAGAATGGACTCTGAGCTGACTGAGCAGGAGCAGCACCGTGGACAGGAGCCTGAGAGAGAACTTGAGACCCCTTCAAGGAAATGAAAAGAAATACAAATGAAGCACAAAGATCAGTTTGACAGCATCCTCAGCATATATCAAATCATTCAAGGCCTACCAACCCACTGGAGGGGTTGTATACTTTTCTTTTGAACAGCAACTAAAGGGTATTCAACAACAACTAACCTGATCAGATTTGTATTATTAAAAGATCACTCCAGACTCATTGTGCAGAATGGATCTGAGGACTGGGGAGGAGCCTGCTGCAGTAATCCAACCAAGAATCCATGATGGCTTACGCAGAGGGTCACTTCTCACAGCTATCAGATCATCTCATTCCCCTGCTCAAAACCCTGCCAGCTTTTCTACTACCACTAAGCTTAAGGCCAAGTTCCTTCAGTTTAAGCCAACAGCTTCTTACAGTTTTTCACATTCCTACACTTACAACTCCATCTCTCAGTTCTCGTTAGGCTTCGGCCACACTGGACCAATTTTAGCCCATAGAATGGGACAAATGTGTTCCCAACTCAGGACCTTTGTATTTGTTATTCCCTTCGCCTAGAACCCTCTTCCTCCAGATATTTATTAACTAGGTCTCATTCATTTATCCATTCAAGAAATATTTACTAAACACTTACTATATACTGGTACTATTCTAGGTATGGTACTGCTGAAAGGTTTTCTCCTTGACCACACCAGCAAATGTGTCACACTGGCCATATTTTATAATATTTGTTGCTAACTGAAAATATGCATTATTAAACAGAATTCATCTAATAAATTGGGATTGGAAATGGCTACAACATTAAAGATGGAAGGATTCTGGCTTTATTGGAATGTCAGAATCCTGGGACTAAGGGTGGCAGTGAATTCAGATCACCAATACCTCCTGGGACATGCACTGGAGGTACAATAGTGTACAAGGTTGAACAAGTCAGGCATAGACTATCTCTCAGCAAGCTTTTAAAGACTAATTAGAGAGAACAGACAATAAACTAGGAGTTATAAGATCATGTTCTATGAACCCATATAGGAAATAATGGATGCTAACTGTTGGAAACAAAGATAAAGGTGGAGATGGGGAGGAAAAGGGCAGCATGTAGGATGGCCAGAAGGTGGGATGGCAGGACTGAGGACCTGAAAGAAGTTAAGTGTAGCTGCAGCAGAGTATGGGCATGTAGGGACTAGGGAAGAAGGGAAGATGGAGAAGAGAAAAGCTGGAACAATAGGCAGGAAGCAGATCTAGACAGGCTTCCCAAAACAAGTTCAAAGTTTAAGTCTTTGCCCAGAGGAGAATGGAGAGCCACTGAAAGGTTTCATGCAGGCAGTGTTAGAATCAGGTTTACTATTACTTACACAGCTAAATTAATGTGCTTCTTGGGCAGTGAATCTAATCCATCCATTTCTTCCTACTGAGGTTCTTATTTAGGGTTTTGTTCACTTAGCCAGTGAATATTTATTGAGCGCCTAATATGTACCAGGCATTATCCTTGGGACTGAGGTTACAGCAGTGAACAAAACAAACACAAAAACATACTGTCATGTTTGTATGAGCATGTAATCCATGTCCTGGGGTTTATTTTCAGAACACAACAGATGGAAATCATTAAGAGAAATTCAGATAGTTCAAGGGTCCTTAGAAATCATCTCATCTACTTTCATTACAGAGAAGAAATCTGTGACCATGATAAATTGAGTACCTTGGGTCAAGGTCATAACGTTTTGGTGGAAAAGCCACTATATCACTATAGAAAACAAAAACTGTGGAGAAGCTGCTCAAGGACACCAAAAAAACACAGAAACAGAAACAGATTCTCATAGGTGGTTCAGTAACTAAAAGGAAAAGATTGTTCTAACAAGTTTTTGTATCCACTGCCATATTTGTATCAAATACCATGCTGAAAAAGATAAGATCAATTCAAAAACAGTAAACTCAAATATCACACTGGAGTACATTTCAGGAAGAAGCAGAAAAGAAGGGAGAAAACATGGACCCTCACCCAGCTCATACTTTGGGGAAGTCACTTGTATCTACCTTTTCAGGTCTTATCCATACTATGTATCTCTTATACTACAGGAAAATGACTTTCACAAATACATTCAACAGGAATAAAGCACCATACAAATTTAATAGAAATTCTTTTGAGGAAAAGGATGTGATTTTAAAAGCATGGATAAATATCTATTATAAACAGTTAATTAGCATAATAATCTTGTTACGAATTGTGTACTTTTGCTTTGGTATTAAAAAATGTCAAGATATTCTAAAAGAATGCACGCTCCTTCTGCATCAGTCTATAGCTAAGAGAAAACCCATCTGTGTGACGGGTTCCAGATTATAAATACATTGGAATGTCTTTAACAGTGTAGAAATTACAACCACGTGTTAAGAAAACTAAATAAAGTCAAGGATAAATACACGATTTATAATGTTTGGAACAATAAAAGAATAATCTCCAATTGATACATAATCAAAGCTTCATTTCGTTCCCAGGTATACTCTATTTCATCATTTCTTCCTACAATATGATGCTTTCATTCAGCACTACAATATGCCTGTGAAGCCTCTTAAAAAACAGACCAAAACACATCTATAAACCATTTAACCATCTTAGAAAATAACTGAGGCTAATTGGGCTTCGTCTCAGTACAGATAAACATTTTTATTCCTACCCTCTAGCAGCTCATTAAGGACAATACAAAATCAACCCAACTTATTAATAACTTCCTCCTGGCAAACAGTAAAGTGTAAGAAAGACTGTTCATATGGATTCCTAATGTGTAAATGGATTAACTCAGTATGAGGATTTTAAGTCACTAACATAACCAGATTACTTAAACAACAAATACATAACCCCTTTCTTCACATTTTTCTGCCTCTGAAGGATATACTTTGAGTTCCTGTAGGTTACTTCCCTGACCCAGTCCAAAGGCCAGCACTTGCTCCACTGAGGAACTCTAGACTAGATTGATTACATCTGTGGGCTTTGGCTCCCATTCAAGACTTGGAAAGTTAAGGATTAATTCATGTGTCAAGAAACTCTAAGACAGTTAATGACAGTATTACAGAGGCTCTTAGAAGCAAACTCATCTGCTTGCTTTACAATCACTCCACTCCATAAAGAAGGAACATTTCAACATCAGCATAATCTATTGTTCTATTAATTATACAGTAATTCCAGAATCTATCACTGTTGGGTGACACCATTGTATCTAAACACACATATGTATGAAACTCCAAACCTACTAAATTGGGAAAACTTGATTTGTCAAGGCTAGATATTTTTCCTCATTGGCTTTTGATTGGGTTTTGGTTCAAGTGGAATATGAATTTATATTGCTCTTATTATTTACTATTTTAATGCCCATAGATTTTAAGGTGTTCTATACCATCTCACTTAATACTTTAGAAATAAAGAACAGTGTTGAGGTGTTAATAGAAATACCATGCTGAGGAGAGAAGAAAACACAGTAGTTCTTTCTACAAGAGGGGTTTAGGATTAGCAATCAGATTAGGAGGTAGAAAAGAATTCATTTTGAAGTTGTATTTGCACAGCAAGTACACTATTTTTACTTATTATCAGGGTGAAGTAGAGCTTCTTATAAAGCTAAATTCTTCAATTTCTGGCATTTTGGGTACTGTAAGATAAATAATCTTGTATGTGCACAAACATGCATACATTATGCAGTAAAAGCAGAAGACCTGACTGGACCCGCTAAAAAGTAGAGAGCTCTATGTCCTTGTTTCACTTCTCGGCTCCATGATAATCCAAAAGTCTGCAAACCACTTCAAAAGCTGCAGGCACAAGGAACAGAGTGAAGAGGAATCTTCAGGTCCCCTTCTAGATTTTTGTAGCCAAAATTACCCCTAATGGGGGTAAAGGAGAGGAGAATTCAGGGCAAAAACCCAAAGTGAAGGGATAGTAAGCATACATGTCTGGAATGTTCCCCATAAAGAAAGCAAAGTTAAGAAGACCCTGAACAACTAGGGCTCACTCATACTCATGCAATCCCCTGGCCTGGAAGCAACCATCCGTGATAAATGTCTTCAAGAGAGCTCAAAAATGTACCTGAGATTTATTTTAATCAGGTATAGTGAGACATACAGACACAGAAATGACTATCAAGAAGGAAGAAGTTTTTACAGTCACGGATTCCTTGAAACAAGAGGCATGCTATGCTGGGCCACATGGGAAAGCACGGGAGGTGGTCAGGAGGCAGAGGGAGCAATGGGTACAAGCCTTCCTTGTGGTTTTCCTGGGGAGGAATGGGCATGGCAGGGTAAACAGGCTGAGCTGGTTTAGGATTTGCTTGTCTAGAATATTTCAATGGGCTTTCGGGTATAAGAGACTGCCTCTAGTTGTCTGATACCCAGCCCTAGAGTGATCAGAGCAGGGAAATATTGGACTGGAGTGTAAAAGCCCCATGGAAGGCAGTGGAGGGAGCCTAGATTGGTTAGTTTGCATATAAAAGGCATATTCCTGGGCTTGTTATTTTCTGTCTCTAGGCACCACATGCCAGAGCATCAAGAATACAGAAAATAGCCAGGTAAGGTGGCGGATACCTATAATTTCAGTACTTGGGAGGCTGAGACAGGAGATCACAGGTTTGAGGACAGCCTCAAGAACTTAGTGAGGCCCTCCACAACTTAGTGAGACCCTGTTTCAAAATAAAGAATAAAAAATAGGGTTGGGGGTGTAGCTCAGAGGTAGAATGCCCCTGGGTT
>PVJS01032360.1:0-22824 GCA_004027185.1 Glis glis | reverse complement strand
GGCGGGGAGTGGAGGGAAACAAAGTATAGCACATGATGTACATACACAAACCTATAAGACTCAATCACTATCTGGAGCATGAAAGGGAGGGAAGGGGGAGGGAATAGGGTGGGATTGGAGGGAGGGCTAAATGTGCAATGTGTGCATGTATGATGTTCATACCCTGACATATATCAAAATGTATAATTATAATTTACAAGGCACCAATAAATGAACATAAAAAGTTAAAAAAAAAAACAAAGTAAAGTATTAAAAAAATCGGGCTGGGGGTGTAGCATGGAGGTAGAATGCCCCTGGGTTCAATTCCCGGTAATGCAAAAAAAAAAAAAAAAAACACCTGGTAGACTTTGGCTGAGAATGTGGTATCACTTATTCTTGGATGATTTTAGAGAATTGAACGTCCATTTTAAGCTTTGAAAAATGGCAACATCCTAGCTATCGAAGAATGATAAGAAGTCTTTCACTTAAGATAGGTAACCATTTAAAAAAGATTATCAACTCAGAAGATAGCCTCAAGTTTTAAGAAAATATCTCTAATTTGAAACATATCATGGAAGGAGTAGGGAAATTTACTCACTTGAAAATAATTTCATTTAAGTATAACGTTTACATCTTGTATTCATTTGAAATAGGTTTTAAGATAGTTGAGCCTTTTCAACACAGTAGATATAATTTACATAACATTCTATCTAATAGTAAATGAAAAACGGACACCTTTGTTAATGCAGTAGATATAATTTACTTAACATTCTACCTAGTGGTAAACTCTCATATTCACAATATACTCTCACTCACTTTTCCAGCTACAGTTTTTGGTAACCCATTTGCTGAGCTGTGGCACTATTTAGAACTGTGGCTTGGCATTACAAGGCCTAGAGATTTCAAAGTCTTTTCTGAGTTGGTATTTGCAATAATTATTAGGAAAACAATTGAACTTTGGCAATTTTCTAGTAGGTGAAACTTTTATTTAACTGAGCCATCTGAATGTTTTGTTGAAAATAGAAGCTTTCACCATGAAACTATTTCAATCATTGAATTTGAGATTTCAGTATAAAACAAGCTCTTTTTAGTCATTGAAAAAGTTAGTATCATCACTGCAATATTACTCCAAAAAATAAAAAATGTGCTCCTATGGAGCTTTTGATAATTATTATACATCTGTGCATGTACACATACCATTGTGTTCATCACCTAGTCATGTTATTAGTGGAACTACGAGTTAATTCCAAGTTGGATTTGTCTGTAGAGAATCTATGTAGTTCAACAATTTCCAAAAAAATTGTGCTGTCCTTTTGTTACACTTATGCATATTTACTAAGTTTATAATCTGGAGTGTGTACTTTATTCTTATTTAGCTGGATCTTCTCAGAATATACTTGCATGGCCCAGTCAAACCATTGAAGAGATACATCAATGAATGATTTCTCTGGGCCTTTCCATGTCCAGCAGTTATAGCAGCAGGATTCTGTGGTTATTATTATGTAGTTTATCTTTGAATATGAAAAACAAATTATTACAATGGTATGAACTCTGCTGGATCAGGTTGTATGTATTATTTTTCCAGCAGCAATTTCTTCCTACTTATGAATTACTGACCTTCTTTAGAAACATTGTTTTCCATTTAAAATTTTTTGAGATGAAAATCAAACTCTTCTCTTTTTAATTCAAGCAATACTTATGTTACTTGTATTTGTTAGAATTTTATCTGCATATAACAGACATACTAAAATAATAGTGCCTTAAAGAAGGTAGAAGTTAGTATTTTATCTTCATGTAAAATAGGTGCAGACATAAAGATTTAAGAGCTGATATAATGACTCATCTGTGGTCAGGGACCAGGGCATATCTTTCGTGTGTGATTATCCACCTAATGGTCACCTCATGGTCCAAGGAAGCTAGAAAAGGAACTGGGAATCAAAGGGGTTACTCTCTTCTTTGTATTTCTATACATCACTTCTGCTTAGGTTGATTGGTCAGAACTAACTCACATAATTGTACCTGCTTGAAAGGAAGGCTTGGAATTCTAGAATTGTACTTGGGCATAATACCATCCCAAATGTATTTATTTTCTCTTGTTTACTAATAGATATAGGGTAGACAATACCAGTCCTTGCCACATCACTGTTTTCAGATTGTGATATTTTAAGACATGCTTGAATTAAAAGTACTAAAGTAGAGATATTAAAATTGCTTGTTGACAGAGTAAAAGAAGTGATATAAATAAAGGTAGGAACTTGATGTATTCACAGTTAATTCTGAGGATTTGACTAATTATAGAGGAGAAATACCAGGACCAAATACTTACATAAAATTTCTAATAATTATATGAAAAATTCCAAAATTTATGTACATCATAATCACTTGTCTAACTACTCCATTTATTCAGAACATCCATAAGAAATAGCACTAGCATTATTTAGCCCATCTTCAAAGACAATCCAGAATTCATGAACAATTATAAAATTTTGAAGGCCTCAGAAAATACTTGGCTACTGATGGCAGTGGACACAGTTGCTTCTTTAAACACTCTACATAATTCTTGGGAGTCAGCAACCAGCAGTAGATGGTTGAAAATGTGATTAAGTCTTCCAGTTATCTATAGTTAACAAATCACCTCAAAACATAATGGCTTGAAACAGCAACAACTACTTATTTGCTCACACTTCTGTAGCTTGTATGGATTCACTGGGAATGGTTTATCTCTGCTCCACATACCTAACTCAAGTGGAGGGCCGGAAGGATCCACTTCCATGATGGTCTCATGAACATAACTGGCAAGGCAGTGCTGTAGTCACTGGGGATCTCAGTTGGCCTTTGCACATGGCTAAATTGTGCTTCTCTCAGAATGGCAGCTGATTTCAAACAAGAATCATCTTGAAGATAAGCATTCCAAGATGACAAGTTCCAATGTGTAGGTACTTATCAAACTTTTGTTAATTTCTCATTGGTCAAAGCTAGTCTGATGGCAAAAATGGGAGTCCAAGTGGGAGAGGCTATTCATGCATGTAAAAATACAAGGAAGTATGGCTCTTTGGGGACCATAAAAGTAACTGCTGACACAGTCCATTCTAAGAAGGAAAAAATACAAGTACTCTTTATTGGGTTACTGCCAAATGCAGTGACTGTCTTTAATCATAAAATTGTCTTGCAAAGAGGTATTATTTGTTCCATGTTCCAGATAAGGATAATGAGGTTTAAAATGTTTTAAATGACCTGCAGGAGATTGCATAGCTCCTACTAGGCAAGGCCCTGTGTTTCAACCCAGGTTTGAATGCCTCCAGCTTCTTTTCACCTTGCATGGCCTCTGTTGCTTTCTTAACTGGTGGGTTCCTTGTAACTGCTGCAGGCCATCAGCTCTGTGTGCTTTTACTCTAAAGTGCAATCGAAGCCTTGCCACCTATTACATTGTATTTTGAATTGAGCACAAGAGAAAAAGATTTCTGAACATTCAAATTAACCAAGGACAGCTCCTGTTCCACAGAGATGCTTAGCAGGGAGTTCAAATAAGGTTATGTTCATACATGAAGGTATCACTACTGATCTCACTAACATGTATGGAGAGGGAGGAAGGAGGAGTGGTTGAGATATGGAGGGAAATACACCAAGTGATATGTGCATGTATTTATGTATCATTTTGAACCTCACTATGATGCATACTTACAATGTACTAATAATAGTACATAAAAAAGAAATACTGGTAGTGGAGCAAAATAAGGAAACTGCTCCTTTGCACTATGTCCCATTGCAAACTCTTCTCAGCAAAGCTGGCCAGTGATAACAGCATTTCAAGTCTTTTCTAGAAAGCTCTCCCTATGTCTCCCTGTTGTATCTTTCTTCTAGAATATGGGCTTATTAGCAGGGCCCTGAAAAAAATTTCTAATTTCTAATGCTTTCTAATCAGTGTATTTCAGATACTATAGCCTTTGCTGGTACACGCTTGTCAAAATAAGCATAGGTCATGCACAAGGCCATGAAATTCCATTCTTTATAGTTCAAGCAACAACAAGATTGTTCTTTTCCTTTGCCGCTTGGCAGATTAGAGTTTCTTTTTAAAATGTGAGAAGTTAGTTACTTATCAAAGCATTTGATTAATTAGCTAGACCTGTCAGGCCAAACAGAAATAGCCAAGTCTTTAAATCTCTTAATATGAGCCAATTTTCACAATAACCTGTTTTATTCATGGAGTTTGTGCTTTAAATTCTTGCTCATTAGTGACCTGGTATTTGGGCTTGTCTGAAAGGAGAGCATCCGTTGTGTTAAACAGGACTCATTATGGATTATAGGTTTTCGAATGGGATGCCTGTGCACAAAAGACTGCCCTCCCATTTTCCTCTGAATCACTAATTGGACCCATGCCTTGTTTTTTACAAGCAAAGGCTAAGCTTCAACAAGGAGACAGGCTTTTATAATGTCACAGTTTGGGTTGTACTGGGGAGCTGGTGACCTATCATTATCAATACAGACAGTGGAACTAAAGTAAAGCATGTGTTTGGTTTTGCTAGAAACAATAAAAGTAATGGGTGCTTTTAAAACCAGTAAAACACTGAACTTGATGGAAGGAGAAATTCATTGAATACACTAGCCTGCAATAGCTCAATTCCCTGAGTGATAAAATACAACCACCAAACACTTGGAGATAAACACCAAATACTTAAAAAAATAAATAAAACATAAGCCCAAGCCCACAGTACTCTGTATCAACTTCTAAATAAATAGATTCCTTATATTCCCAAAGAAATATATCTGTTACTATATCGCCAAGGTTTTAGCATCATTATAGTATATCATGCAAATACCCTAGTGGAATTTTTTTATTTGCCTTGGTTAAAATTATCTTCTGTTTTGGTGCATGTTTTCAGTTTGTTTTAGAATGCTATTTGTATTACTCGCAGTGATTCTTCTCTTCCATTTTATTTTCCTCTCTTACAGAATTTACTGTTTGTTTCCAAATTACTGCAGACCCTAATAGTCTATTTTGCTTTTGGCAGAATTCGTATATCTATTGAATTGCATTCTGTTTTGTTGAATTTCCTTCATTGAGTGTCTCTCCAATGGCTTCTTTGGGGTTGCATTTGTAACATATACCTACAATCAGCCCCATAAAAAACCGAGTATTCTAATTAATTCACTGTATATTCCAGCTTAAATATTTATAGATGCGACTAGTTGAAATGCTGATACACAAGTTCCTAGTGGTCTTGAAATAAAGGATTTCCTGGTAGTATTATCAATTTTAAGAATTCAGATTTCATACATTTGAGGTTAGCAAATTCAGCAGACAACCTAAAAGTGGCATCATGTTAATGGAGTCCTGGAAGCTGCTGGTGTTAAAATGGCTAAATTAAGGAGTCAACACTGCTTATTTAGGCACATTAGGATAAAATAGTATGAGAGCTCGGACTTAACAAAAATCAATTCAGTAGGCAGAGTGCACATCCATCAGGGCTTTGTTATGATGTCAGGAGAAGCAGCAACCCTGTTTTATTTTATGAAGAATGCTACATTAGCATCCTCACGTCCTTGGATGGCTGTGACATTTGCTGTTATGGAACTACTTCAAGGCAGCCACGGGGCCCCTGGGGACTACTCCAACTACATTAAAAAATTAAGTTGGCATCAAATGACTTATTGAACTCTTTATTGATATCTGTGGGATTTGGTTGTCAATCAACACAGTAGTTAGTCTCCTTTCACAGCAGCTGCATTAAGTAGGAAGTTAGAACAGTTATATTGATGATTCGAGCAAATTATTTTTCTTTATTCAGGCCCCACATACAACAAAAATAGTAATAAATACAGCTTAAGTGAAAAGTATGTCTAGGTATTACATACTTTTTTTGTACATGATTTGTGGTTTTATTTCACAGTAACTTCTGGATACATGTTATCCCCTCTGAGATTTAATTATTGATTTGGCCACTTAGGCAACATCACAAATCAAAGCCTATGCCATTGACTACTGTTACATAAAAAGTTTTAAAATTTTTTGGTCTATTTTTTCTTATAACCTGATAGACTCCATAGATTATATTTTACAGATAATGCAACTAATTCATTTTATGTGTGCATATTATTCTTGCCAGAAAAAAAGTTGATGGAACATTTTTTTTCCTTCCAGTGCTGGGGATTGAACCCAGGGCCACAAACATGCTAGGCAAGTACTCTACCACTGACCTATACCCCCAGCCCTTGAAACATAGTTCTTGCTGTGTTCCCTCTTAAAAACTAATAGTCTCCATTATTTAAGGTGTTGGAAGTTTGATATTTAATTTCATAAGCTTAGTTATTATTGATTACCATTTTAATAAACATCGAATGTTTAACAGTAATCTAAATATGTAACTAACTTCTTTACATACTGTGTAGTATCTAATCTTTCCATATGAAGTATCTGTGGAAGATACATTCCGATGAATGCCTGAAACTGGGGGTAGTATATTACATTTTTTTCTCTATATGTATATACACAAAGTTAGTACCTTTTCCAGCTTAACTGAGCACCTTAACATTTGCAGTTTGAAGTGTAATATTAAAAATAACACAGATTTTCCTTCTTCACAATTTTACAGATAGAAGATTGGTTCTTATCTTAGCAATCATAGTATACATTTTTTCTTTCATTATTAAATCAAGAACTTTTACTTTTTCACTTAAAAGAACCACTTTATAACTTCTCTTTGGCATATTCACATTGTCAGTGCCATTACTCTTTTGGGTCATTATTAAGCAAAATAAGTGACTAACAGGCTGTTAGCATATGTAGCATGGATACACTGGACAAAGGGATTGTTCATATCGCAAGTAAGACAGAATGGGAGAGCATGAGATTTCATCATGCTATGGGAAATGGTGTGCAACTTAAGATTTATGAATTATTTCTATAATTTTCTATTTCATATTGTTGGACTGAAGTTGACTGGAAACACTATACTATATACATGTTATTGTTGTAATCCATTTTATTTCATTTTAATAATTCTATATTATGAAATTAATTTATGTTCATTGCTGAAGTTTAGGAAAACATAATAAAGAAAATAAAGATGATATGTATAGTGTCACCACTTAAAAGTAACCCCTGCTAATATTTGCTACCCTTTCAGAATTTTTTATACATATTTTCCTGTGTATATGCATAAAATTTTTCTACGTGTATTTTATGTATACTGTTTCATGACTAGTCCTTACAACCAGTTTTGTGCCAGTCCATTCAATGGATATGACATAATTTATTCAGTTAATAACCTGTTACTGGAATTTAAGTTGATTCTGAGTTATTGTGGCTATAATGTTTTGTTGACTATTCCTGTATTACCAACTTCTATAAAAGAACATGAAGGGTTATGCATGTTTAATATTCAGATGTTATCAGAATGTCCTCCAGAACTACACCTGTGTATGAAGTGGCCTGATTCCCACTCTGCTTTTGGGATTAATTGGAGCAGCATGGCCATTCATTTCTTCATCCGGTCATTCGAAACCATTTGAGTGCTAGGTATGCATTAGGCACTCAGCAAAGCCCAAGATACAGAAGTGATGGGATACAGGTGGCCTGAAACTTACTGTGCAATGGGTGGAGATTAATCTGAAATAGATAATTATACAAATGCCTTCTAATGGAACTCATGAAAGAAACGTTCAGTCATTGAACCCAATCTAGCATGGGGTATCAGGAAAGGCCTCCCTGCAAAAATGATATGTGACATTTGAAAAGGGTGGCTGTGGGTGAGTTTGATACTCACTTTGTTGCATTATACCAGCAGTAATTCAACATTACATCCCTACTGGGGGATGCTGTGCATGCATTGGCACATTCCAAGTCAGGCTATTTTATTCTGTTTTATTGTCGGGCAATCAAAAAATGGGCAAAACTGTCTCTTTTTTACTCCCTCTTTCTCATCTTGTTTTCTGCAATTACTATAATTAACATGTGATGGTTCAGGACTGTTTTGTAAAGGAAAAAAGGGTTTCCATATTCAAAAGAGTTGAACATCCCCAAGATGGGTTTCATATTACAGGCAGTGTATTCAGGTAGCTCAGTGCTATTCATTTTTCCACCTGGAACCAGGTGAAGTTCTAGTTGTAGTTTAAAGATTGTCTAAAGATTATCTTTAAGGGTGTTGAACAAAACTAAGGGGCACTGGAGCAGCAGCACATTTAGAATGTGGACAGTAATGTGTCTACGGTCTGTCTATCTGTCTGTTTGTCTGTCTTTCTCACTTTCTCTCCATATATATATTTGTGATTGAACCAGTGGGCTCTCTACTTCTGAGCTATACCACCAGACTTTTTTATTTTTGAAATAGGGTCTTGCTAAGTTGCCACATGCTGACCTCACACCTGATATTCTCCTGTCTCAGCCTCCCAGCTACTGGGATTACAGGTGTGTGCCACTGCACCCAGCTTGACCTTCTCTCTTGGATATATTTTACCCATCACTCTGTCCACTCATGACCACATCACTAGAAAGGAGTAAAAATATGTGGTTTCTGAGTGAGATTTATGACCAATATTATTTTCTGAATTAACTGAATATCTTTGTTTCTGTTGACTTGATTGTTATCTTTAATCTCAGCATTAATTTCCTATAAACAAAATACCTTTGGTTTTTGTTAAACATTTCAAAATATATTCCTTACTGTGTAAAATTCTGCAGATATTTCCCCAAACAGTTCAACTGATGTATAATTTATCATTGATAGACGAATGCAGAATATTTCATGATGTACTACAAGTTTCATGTTGAATTAAAAAAATACTTCTATATATGAGTCCCAAAGAGCTGTAGCTATTTGCTTTCTTTATCCAAAAAAATGACCTATAAACATTGTTGATGCAAATATCACTATTTAAGATGCAATGGGTTTCTAGTTTTCTCTTTTCTCTGTGAAATGTATGCATGTTTGACCAGGATTCAGTGAAACCTCTCATTAGGGCACTATGGTTCATTAGGGCTCAAAGAGGCATCTCTGAAATTTGAATTGGCCATGCTGTGATCACTGGGTCTCTTTGAGTGGTAATCGAGCAACATTATGTTGTATGCTTTACTTCTGCAATGGTTTTTAGAATCTTTTTTCCCTTAAAACATTAATGGTTTGGTTGGTATCATATAAAACATTGGCAGGCTTTTTAGAGATGAAATCCTTCTGCTTATGAATACAGATTTTAAAAATCAGATTCTTACAAAAAACATTCAAATTCCTAATTTGAATATGATGCTGAGGTTTTCACTTAGGAGAAAGAGTATATTAGTGTAATATTTATTTCTTTTTTCTTAAACTGAATAAAATATTTGCATGTGCATAGAGCACTAGAAAAATCAATAAGTAATCTAGATATTGATTTACTGAATGCCCAACATGCAGATTGAGAGAAACTATCAAAAACACAACAATTTGGTTAAGAATGAACTGAAATAGGGTGAAGTTACTAATAGGCAGAGAATTACCAGGCAGATGCATATCACATCTAGATCCACAATGAAAGGGCTTGTTTAACCTGTATGATAAAACAACTTATACTTGTGCACTTGAGGAATAATCATTTACCATCATTGGACCAGCCTGAACTATTTGTTTTATACAAAAAGACCCAACAGATCAGATTGCCTATGCTGTGCTGGCTAGAAAAATCCCTTATACGTAATAACTTTATGCTCTAAAAATATTCTTTTAAAAGTAACTTATACAGTCCTTATTTGTACCTAGTCCAAATATATGTTTATGCATGCATGGTTGACCAGGATTCAGTGAAACCTCTCATGAGGGCACTACAGTTCATTAGGGCTTAAAGAGGCATCTCTGAAATGTCATCACTAGGTACTTACACTGCCCTTACTCGTACCTAGTATACACACACATGCGCGCGCGGGCACACACACACACACACACACACATCAGGGTTGTCTACTGGGTCTGCATGGGTTGTTCTTAGTGGTGGCTGGGAGCAGGCCTACCTGAGGTAGACACATCACATTACTTTGGAAGCTTTGCTTTGCTCACCTGGATTTTCTCCACTGTTATATCTTGTCATCAGTAGGGATTGGCAACCACTGTTACCTCACCATCTACCATAAGGCCTAATATATGGTATGTGTCCAGTAAATCCATGTTGGATATGTTAATTATCCTAGATTTCTACCTTCTGGCAAGGTGACTGACACAAGTGTATCCATATTGCATTTTGTGAGTGATTGAAGAAATGTACATGTGGATGGGTGAATTTGCCATTTGTTTAAGAGTGTTTCCAACTTAATTGATATGATTTCTTAGTGGCAGATACACAGACTTAAAGGGAAAAAAGTGTTTAGAGAAAACTTCTTTTCAGATATCCTTTCGGAATATCACTATAAGATTTGCTTTTTGTTAGTCAGTCTCTAATTCTCCTACTCAACCAACCCTACCCCAGATAAAAAGAAAAGAGAGAGAGAGAGAGCAGCATCAGATAATTTGCTAATGTTGTGCCACACAACACTAGCACAACCACAGAGGCCAAAACACTATATTTGAGGATTAAAGATGGTTAACTGATATACAGGAGAGAAGAATAACAGGTGCCTTAAGGTATGGAGAGTTAGTATAACAGAACTGGAGGAAGCTTGGATCTATATCTTCTCATCTGATGTAACCCCCTCACTGCTGTCACATGGAAAGACCCTCAGGAAAGACCAACACTGGTTTTCAAGGCTTTTAGGAGTTAGATTTCTATTTAGTTTAGTTGCAATTCTGGTCTCAAGGGGACCCCGCACAGTCGGGATGCATCCCCAAGAGATGGTAAATAATATAATTTAATGATTATAGTTGTTATCTTATTGCTGTCTGCATTGCAGCTCATCATGGCATTCTTCTTTTTTTTTTTTTTTTGCGGTACCGGGGGGTTGAACAGGGGCGTTCTACCTCCACGCTACACCCCCAGCCCTATTTTTTTTCATGCTTTATTTTTGAAACCGGGTCTCACGAAGTTGCAGAGGGCCTCACTAGGTAGAGAGAGAGAGGAGAGAGAAGAGAGAGAAAGAGAGAGAGAGAGAGAGAGAGAGAGAGAGAGAGAGAGATCACGCGCGCGCATGCGTGCTGAGGTTGGCCACCAACCCGGATCCTCCGGTCTCTGCCTCCCAAAGTACTGGGATTACAAGCGTGCGCCACCACACCCGGCTATCATGGCATTCTTCTAACTAAAGCAGTGTAAAAATGTGGAGACCCTACCTTTCTCATTTTGGGTTCCCCATAGAGCAGAGCCTGAGACAAGTACTTGGGTACAAGTAGGTGTGTGTGTGTGTGTGTGTGTGTGTGTGTGTGTGTGTGCGCGTGCTGGTTGCCTTTGTTGTTGTTGTTGTTTTGGCAGGTGATCCCAGGAAGTAGAAGTGAAGAAGCAGGGAGTTAACTAGGGAATGTGGTCAAACCCAGTAAAGGATATCTTAAGTGGGTTGACATGGTGGGCAACTGAGGCGCACCATCTTGCTAGAGACCCTCTGAAGAACCATACAGGAAATATCTTTCCTTGTGTCCCTCTAAATAACACTGTCTAATAGAGCTTTCTAGGTTGGAAATGTTTTATATTTACATTGTCTACTATGATAGCCATAGATGGCTATTCAGTACTTTATGGCTAATGTTATTGAAGAATTCAAGTTTTAATTTGAGTTGATATAAGTATAAATACCACGTTTGGCTCATGACTGCTCAATCGGACAGCACAACTCTAAAGGATCAGGGGTACAGGCATTTACTTAGAACTTCCTTCTCCTGTGTCAGGGTGTGGGGGTGAGGGGTGTCTACTCCTTCCTCCAACCTGCCGGCAAGGGGCTAAGAAACTGCTGTGGCTTGGAGAAATCCCTGAGAAAGAAAAGTTGAGAGAATCAATGCTCTTAAGATGGGATTTTGCCTTGGCATAAGGAAACAGCCCCCTAAGGCTGAAGAAGGAATCATAAACAGGCTGAGGGACTAGGTGAGGCCCAAAATGTCTCTGTTAACATAGCAGACAAGACATTGAAAAAAATAATAATAAGGTGCATTCAAATATTTTTTCATGATTCTGAAGTATCAAAGTTCACATCATAAGAAATATAATTCTAGAAATAATTCTAAAGTCCTAAGTAAACTTAATGCTTTGAAAATTTTAATGTTTTCATGGTAGCTTTTTTTCCTCAAAACATTTTAGTTGTTTTGATCTTACTTAAAATTAGACACTGGGATAAACTTGTTGCCTCATTAATAAGTAGTTTTTTATGCTGTTTTCAATTATATCTAGAAATACAAATAGAAAATACTGTCTGTTTGCATTTTTATTTTCATAGAAGTATATTTGAATTTGTTTAAATAGTAATGGACTATTTCAAGTCTTTTGTCACTAATGAATGCCATAGCTTTGTAAATAGAATAAAAAATAGTATAATGAAAAACTGTGGCAATTCTTTCAATTCAAACTGTGAAAAATGATGAAATTCTATTTTCTTTTTTTTTTTTCGGTACCGGAGACTGAACCCAGGGGCATTCTACCTCCGTGCTACACCCCCGGTCCTATTTTTTTTTTTATACTTTATTTTGAAAGCGGGTCTCACGAATTTACGGAGGGCCTCACTAGGTAGAGAGAGAGAGAGAGACAGAGAGAGAGAGAGAGAGAGCTGAGGCTGGCCGCGAACCCGGATCCTCCGGTCTCTGACTCCCAAAGTATGCGCCACCACACCCGGCTTGAAATTCTATTTTCTTAAAGTTGGATTTAAACCATTCTATGATTATTTAAAAAAATTTATTTTTTTTTTTTTTGCGGTACCGAGGATTGAACCGAGGGTCGTTCTACCTCTGAGCTACACCCTCGGCCCTATTTTTTATCCTTTTTTTTTTTTTTTTGCGGTACCGGGGATTGAACGCAGGGGCGTTCTACCTCCACGCTACACCCCCGGCCCTATTTTTTATACTTTATTTTGAAACCGGGTCTCACGAAGTTGCGGAGGGCCTCACTAAGGAGAGAGAGAGAGAGAGAGGGAAAGAGGGAGAGAGAGAGAGAGAAAGAGAGCTGAGGCTGGCCGCCGGGATCCTCCAGTCTCCGCCTCCCAAAGTACTGGGATTACAAGTGTGTGCCACCACGCCCAGCTTTTATCCTTTATTTTGAAACCGGGTCTCACGAAGTTGCGGAGGACCTCACTAAGTAGCTGAGGCTGGCCACAAACCCAGATCCTCCGGTCTCAGCCTCCCAAGTACTGGGATAAGCGTGTGCCACCACGCCCAGCTTATTTAAATTTTTTAAATTAAATTTTCTAAGAAAAATTCCATTGATTCCTAAATTTACCCATCAAGCTCTTAAAATACAAGGTTTATACAGTATAAATGAAGCTAAATGACATTAAACTGTTACTCTGTAGATATTAAATCACAAAATTTACTCTTACTTTCTGCATCTCTATGAAATGACTGTTTAAAGGTTAGTAATAAAGGCCAAAATTTGCATTTAAATGGAGATATTTTAAGAAGAAATGCCGATTTGTGACCTTTCCCCTTGCTGCTAGTGTGGCTTTTTTTAGATTTAAGAATCAAATTTCAGATAAAACACTTGAATGTAAGTAAATTTATAGAAAGTATTTAGCTTGACCAACATCCTAGAATAGTGTTTTCATACCCTACAGAGAGGACTGATTGTGGTTTGTCTTGGATCAGTTTAGTTCTGTAATGATGGATGCTAGAACAGTGATAGTGGAAGAACGATACTGAGTGGTGTGACGCAGGGCCCCCGTCACTTCAGACTCAGTGAATGATGTATGCTAGAACAGTGATAGTGGAAGAATGGTACTGAGGGGTGTGACGCAGGGTCTCCGTCACTTCAGACTCAGTGGAAGTAGAGTTAAAATTGGGAGGGATCAGTTGAGTGTATATTCATGATCACAGGTAATTAAGTTTCTTTATCCTATATATTTCCTGTATGACTTTAAAATATTAAAGAAGAGAATTCGAAATATATTATGGAATGTTTACATTTGCAAAATCAACAATGGGTACTAGTACATGTCTACCCATAAGCAACCACAATCACCAGTTGAAATATATTTATCCTACTCTCTCCCAAGTTGTATTAGCTGTTATTAGAGCTCAGTGGAATTTGGGTCATAGATATAGGGAGACACTGAGTCAAAAAGTGTTGTTGTTTTTTTGTTTTGTTTTTTTTGCGGTACCAGGGGCGTTCTACCTCCGCGTTATACCCCCGGCCCTATTTTTTATACTTTATTTTGAAACCGGGTCTCACGAAGTTCTGGAGAGCCTCACTAAGTAGAGAGAGAGAGAGAGAGAGAGAGAGAGAGAGAGAGAGAGGGAGAGGGAGAGAGAGAGAGAGAGAGAAAGAGAGAAACAGGGAGAGAGAGAGAGAGAGAGCTGAGGCTGGCCGCGAACCCGGATCCTCCGGTCTCCGCCTCCCAAAGTACTGGGATTACAAGCGTGCGCCACCACACCCGACCAAAATGTGTTTTAAATTATTCCTTTCACCCAGGCATGGTGGCACACACCTATACTCTCAGTACTTGGAAGGCTGAGACAGGAGGATTAGTACTTATGAGGCTGAGGCAGGAGGATCGCAGGTTTGAAGCCAACCTCAGCAACTCAGTGAGACTTTGAGCAACCTAGAGAGACCCTGTTTCAAAACAAAAAAATAAATAAATAAAAAGGGCTGGGAGGTAGAACGTCCCTGGGTTCAATCCCCAGTACCACAATAAATAAATAATAAAAAATAAATTATTCCTCTCTGTTCACTCTCCAGTTTGTGTCTATGAGAATATATATGTATGTTTGAGTGAGTGAATGATAAAGGTCGATAACAGCTTCCTCTCCCCTTTCTATGGTATAGAACTACATGGAACATTGTTTAATTTACTTTTGTTGTTACCTACATGTAAACCCTTCAATAACAAACCATTTTATCTAAACTATTTCAGTTCCTTGGTATGCTGGTTCTTCTGCTATCACTTTTTAATTATTACTTGGGCCTTGGACACATGGAAGAAAAGTCAACCTTTTTTTTTTTTTGCGATATAGGGGATTGAACCCAGGGGCATTCTACCTCCGTGCTACACCCCCAGCCCTATTTTTTATACTTTATTTTGAAACTGGGTCTCACGAAGTTGCGGAGGGCCTCACTAGGTAGAGAGAGAGAGAGAGAGAGAGAGAGAGAGAGAGAGCTGAGGCTGGCCGCGAACCCGGATCCTCCGGTCTCCGCCTCCCAAAGTACTGGGATTACAAGCGTGCACCACCATGCCCGGCTACCCTAAAGTCAACCTTTTAACTCTAGATTATTCTGCTTGGAGAGGTTCAGGAATCTGAGCACCAGGTAAAGGGAACACATATGTGTGAAGCAAGAGTTGTACTCGTGAATGAAAAGAGTAAAGTGAGTTAACTTCTAGTTCATACTGAGTACAAGATTGCATCTCAGGCAGACAGTCACTGATGCCTAAGACAGACCAATCGAAGGACTCTTTTTATAGGAAAGTTGGCATTTGGTAGACATTACCTAGGCTCAGCCACTGCTCTGGGAGAGGGCATTTTGGCATTCTTTTAGAAACCTGACTCTAAGAAGGTAATGGCCTTTCCAGTTCTAGTTTTTTCTTTACTGCATATTTTCCAATAAATGTCAGACATTGTGCTAGACGCTATCACTCATATTTTCTTGGTATTGGTTGGAGCTAAGTACTCTTTTCTTGACTAGCCTCTCCTATACCTTGTTTGTTCAGAAAAAGTCAGGCAAAAATGTTAAGGGAAAAGGACAAAATATTAATAAGTCAAATAACCTGCAAGGAAGGATTTTACTATGTTCTTTTTTAAGAACTGTTTTTGCTAAGTAGGTTTAAATCCCCAGTTGGAGATATTTATAACCGAATTTCCTCAAGAATAGATTGTTCATAGGAATTGGACAAAAACAAAAACCCCAAACCAGAACGACCTGAAAAAAAACCTGAAGGATCCCCTCTCAAAAATATTGGGGAAGTAGTGTGTTAGAGTTAAATAGTCTTTTAATTTTTACTACCATGCATATCAGAGTCTTTTAGTCTGTTTAATACATAGTGTGATATCTAAGGGGGACGAAAGCATGCAGTTTCCAAAATCATTTGACTTGAACAGTTTATGTTGATGCATTTTAAGTGACTAGTATCCTAGAGTAGAAATCTGCTAAAATTCCAGTGTCCTGGTTTTATCCATCACTAACAGAAGCTTACCTCAGGAAAACTAAGGAAGTGAGGCTGTGCATGTTCCTGCTGGTTGTACTTCAAAAGAGGCAAAGGTGAATGAAATCTGCACAGAGGCCCCAAGGAAAATCAAGGTTAATGAAGGGTTCTGCCTGTGAAGACTGTCTGTGAATTCCCAGATCAGGGATTGTCTAATCTGAAATGGCACAGATTCTGAAAGGATATAATTGGAATGTATAAAATTATATATGTTATCCATAGGTTGACCATACTATTAAATCAAATTCTAGAAGACAGAAAATCCTTATATGTCTAGAAGACATATAAATCCTTTCCCTTGTACCCATCTTGAGGATTAATTTATGGACAAGAGGTTCCTAGAGGATTGTTAATGGGAAATCAAATATTTAGAACTAAATCCTAACTTTTGGTGATGATGCACTGTGAAACGGAACACCTCACTGAATGAATCAGTTTGACAGAAACATCTGAAATTTTGCTGCTTGAAGAGCATATCTGAACGTGGGACAATTAATAACAAATATTAGATGGTCAAGAAATATTTGAAAGAATGAGCCAGGTGTGTGTGTGTGTGTGTGTGTGTGTGTGTGTGTGTGTGTGTGTAGGTGGGGGAGTGCTCGCCAGTAATCCCAGTACTTAGGAGACTGAGAGACAGGAGGATTGCAGGTTCCAGGCCAGCATGAGATAACTTAGTGAGACCCTGTTTGAAAATAAAATAGGGCTGGGGTGTTGTGCAGAAGAAGAATGTCCCTGAGCTCAATCCCCAGTACTTCACAAACAAGAAGAAATAGATGAATGAATGAATGAATGAATGAATGAATGATGGTTATAAGGAGAACACTTGTGCTTTAGAGAGTTCATAAAAATGCTTCAAAAAGATAAGAGGAAATAGAAAACTCATGACTAATTAGAAAGGTGTAATGGATTGGTCTTACAAAGCAAAAGTAGATGAACATTTCTTCTTTCACTCATAAGCCTCTTTGTCTTCCCAAGAGAATTTTAACTCCTAAAGACTAGAGTGGAAGTATTTATTTTACATGCACAATATCCTGAAAAATACAAATAGATATACAAAATTAACTTTGTTGTTCTGAACGCCATAGAATAAACTATGAGTGAACTTATTCATAAAAGCAGAGGCCTATCATTACATTTTTTATTGTCCAACAGGCAGAAATTGTTAAATAAAAAAATAAGCTTGCTACAGCAATGGGAAACAATCACATATACTTAGGAGCCCCCAGTGAGGATAATTGTATATGGGTATTTCCTTGAAAACAAATACAACTCAGCATTTTAGTATTCATGTTATTTAAACAATAGGAGGATGAATTGCTAAATAACAAAGTCCTGATAATGTGTTTCCTGTCAGCAATTGTGTTTCTTTAGAAATGTCTGGCCTTGAAAGTAACTATAACTTGAAATCTCCTGTCTTCCTAATTCCCAAGATCAGGTGTCTGAGATGATACTGCACATGGCTATTTAAGATAACAATTTAATGGAACTGACCAGCTTAATTTAATAAAATAAGAATTTTAATCAGTCTTTTCTCAGCAACAACTAAAACTATATTTTAGCATGACAAATTCTCATGTTTTACATAGGAAACAAGATACCAATGGCTTTACCTCTATCATGCCCAACCCGGAAATTTAATTTGATTAGTGTTTTGCATATACTAAGATATTATTTCTATCTGGACACATGCAGGGCTCTGCAGGGTGGGAGAAGCCTGGTTAGGTTTTCTTTTTCCAATGAAACATTCTATAATGATCAAATAAAGTAGAATAACCTGCTAAGGTAAAAATCAAAGATAATGGAACATAGTCACAGACCAAAACATAAGAAAATAAATGAAAAGGACAAACTGAAAAAGTGCTAAGTCCATAGTCTTGGAACAAAAATAGTTAATAAAGATAAAATAAAATAAAAATTTCCAAAGCATTTTTCTTGGTATGGTTTTGTTGTAAACCAAATAGTTTATTAGAATTATTTGCTTAAGTGTATGTGGGTTTGTGTGTATGTGTGAGTGTAATCTTTTTATCCGTCTCTTTTGTCAGGAACCATTAAATTCAGTACCCAGAGAATGTTGTAAATCAGTTTCTATAAAATTAAGATATGGTAGAAATACATAATTAATTGTGTAAAATTATCTTACAAGAGCAGACAATGGTTCTACATTTTATGTTATATTAAAAACCGAGAAAATGTCATTTATAAAATCTAATAAGGCAGAACATTAGTATGTTCATATTGAAAATCTCACTAATCTGAGTAGATTAAAGGTGCCTTGTAGAATATATTAGTTGACTAATTCTTGTCCTCATTATTAATGTTCTGAGGCAACCTACAAGTAATCGTCTATTCAAAATAACTTCACAAACATTTCTTAATCATCACAGACAATATTGTTTGCTGTGTTAATACAGATTAAATAGCATAAACTTACTTTTATCTCCCATTTAAAAAAATTTTTTTGAAAAACAGATTAGTGAATGGCAGAGCTGTCACCCTTGATAAAGCTGTTTCACATCTTTGGAGAGCTTAAACATGATACACCAGAGTGTGTTCACTGTCCCTTATGAGCAGTAAGTGGTTTATAAGATAAAAGAGAGAAACCAGAATGAGAAGGTTTCCATTACAAACTAGTCACATCATATAAAGGAATGGGGTGGATTAATTCCCTGCCCCTACCCTTTCCCACCTCCCTCTCACTTTCCAGAACCTCACCCGTCCTCTATGACATACAACTGAACAGGAGATACAGAATCACATTTTTCACAGGGATTTGAAATGTCTTTGTGGTCATGGTCTGGCAGTAATAGAAGCCATATGCCATGGGTCAGAAAGAAAGCTATCTTGAAACTGAAGAACCCATCTCTTGGCCTCATGACCTTGGGAAAGTTTAGTCACTTCAATGCATTTATCCTTGAAGCAGCATGGGGGTTGTTTGGGCTACTTTTTCCTCCATGTGACTCTTCTGAGGGGAAGAACTCTGTATTATCCATAGAGAAGGCAGTATCAGTGGTAAGCAAATGGCTGTGTCAGGAGCAATAAAATTATCCTTCAGGGCAGCTGTTAGGCGATTTGTTATAGATTGATTTGCATTTTCTTTTGTAATTTTAAATTCCTCTGGGGTTTCTAATACTTTAAATTACAAGTCTGAAGGAATGAAAGATCACATGAAAGAATTCCATTTAAGCTGGGCACTTTATGGACATTGGAAATCCAGCTTTTGTCTTAAATTACATGGCCTTTGGAATTCTGTGTCTTATAGACACAGCAACATGATCTTTGTAATGGCCGTTGACCCATCTCCAGCTGACACACACAGGCAAGTTATATGGATTGGGTCACTTGAGGTTTCCCATTTCCCATCAAGTAATGATTATCATGGGGGTCAGAATTGCTCTTTAAGTAATTTTGGCTCTAGTCTCTTTTAGTGATCTGTGAGAATGTCCTGAAATTGACAGTGACTTGGCTGCACTGGTCATTTAGGTTGCTGGTGGTGGACACTCATCACGGGCCCATGATTTTGGTACATCCCCTATTTAGAGAAGGAGAACTGAGGAATTAAAAAGGGTTTCCCTAAATTTTTATTAGTATAAGCAAAGTGTTTCCTTAAATTTAAATTAGGTTTTACCAGAACTTCTCAGTGTCCCTGAATCTCCAAACTACCACACATCCTTTGTTCTGCTTTCTCCCATGGAGAGGGGTAATGAAAATGGTGAGAAAGCTTCTTCTCTTTCCCTTCCTTCTCCTGGATACGAGCGATCTTACCTCTGCCTGCCTTGAGAAAGTTTATGATTTGAGGGAAATGGGATATAAAATGTCTCTTGAAATCTTCATTTCAAAGCAGCCTCTGGAAAGGGTAATTGACCAAGTCTTAAACTCACCCCTTCCATTCTTCTGGGGGTTTCCTTTATGTGCATTTGTTCATTTGTGTCCAGGGAAACTTGGGAGGACTCTGATCAGTTCTCTTATCAATCAGGACTACATTCATTAAAGTCAGAAGGAAAAAAGGAAGGTGGAGTTAAACAGGCCCTAAAAATATGGATGTTCTATCATTGGAAAGGCTGACAGGTTCTTTCAGAGGAAGGTCATTTAGGGAGCTTAAGAAACCTTTTTCTCTTCATTCTACTTTTTTTTGCTCTTATCTGAGAGCTCATCTCAGGATTCTCCTATAATATTTTATCATAATTCTAATAGGTTTCAGGATGAAGAATGGAATGTGGTTTAAAGAGTGCAGGGCTAGTGTGACGGCACTATACTTTGAAATAAATCAAAGTGATTTGTCTTCATCACATGTTCCAGAATCATGTTTTGCTTCTTTTACTGCATGAAATAAATTTTTGTGCTATTATTTCATTAAATGCATTTGTAAATTTTAATTCAAAATCAAGAATAATTCTAAAACTTGCAAAGATATTTAGCAAATATTATTTAATATTATGTTACTATACTCAAGTATTTTCCTTTGAACAATATTAGAAACATTTCAATTGAAATCTCTGGACATTGAAGTAGTTATGACAACAGAGAATTTAGGTATAGTTAAATGACTGGTGCTCTATAGAATAACTTTATCACACAGAGCAAAGAATGAAGAAAAGAAATTAAATAGGCATTTCTTTGAGATTTTCTCTGACAATCAAATCAGAGGTTTGATTGAGAATTCTCTTATTAGTGTAGATTTAGTGAATGAACTAATTACTTGTAACTTGTTCCAATAGGAACTTTACATCGATGTGAGGGGCAAAGGGAAAACCTTACTACCTTCACTGTCATGGAAAATACAAATAAGTCTCTAAAATAGTTCCCCTAGCTTTTCATGTCTTAACTTAAAGTATTTGGAGACCACCTGAGGTTACCTTTCAAGGAGATGTTTTCAGAATTAAAAAAAATAAAGGCAGCTTTTGCCACATACAATATATTTGAATGACACTCTAATGCAGCTTTCTTAGGAGATCAGATAGAAGTTTCTTGATGTTCAATTGAATTTCAACTTTAACATCCTTCATCAAGGCAGTTACTGCACTACAGTGTTGTAAACGAAAGTTAAAATGACATGATTATAAGTAAACTTGAGTTTTGTCTTATTACCTGCCATTTATAAGGTGGTAAAGCACCATGAAAGAAATTGCACCTTCTAGGTAATAAAGAAATACTCTGTGAACTTGGTATTATTTATACCAAAGATGTTTTTAAGATTTTTAGGGGTGGTGGAGTTTTATAGAATAGAGACTATATCATACCCCTACCACCAGACATTATTAAGACTTTCTATTGATTTTTTGTAAGTACCTTTCCTGTCATCTCCCCAGAGCTGTAATCTTTAGCCTTGGGTATTTCACGGAAACACTCATGTTTAGAGGCATTTTCTTAAATTGAGGCCTGACTTTATTAAAAATTATTTATAGTGATATTCTTTTCTGTGCTGTTTATAGTACAGCTGAGAAAGTATAAAATGTATGTTATTATGCTTTTTAATGCTTTATTACTAAGGCGGATATAATAGCTTTAAAGAGGACACTGACAAATAGATTTTTAGAATCAAAGCCGATACTTGTGTGCAGTTAAAGTAGAAAATGACACCCTTCAATTGTTGAGACATTTTTTATGCTTTTTGGTTCTCTGTATTGATCTTCTTTTATCTCCAGAATTCATTTGTTTTTAGATTAATTTTTTTCACTCATACAGAAAATCATTATCACTTGAAATGCCATCTATACTAAACTGAAATCTCTTCAGTGAAGCCATGGAATTGTAGGGGTGAAAGGTGTGAGACCTGTTCTCCCCATCATAAGGGTCATGACTGATACTCCTGTGACAAAAGACAGGTTAACATAGAAAAGCATACCAAATTTATTCAATCAAAAGTTTTACATGACACAGGATCCTTCAGAAACTAAGACCAAAAGCCAGGTGTGGTGTCACAGGCTTGTTATCCCAGTACTTGGGAGGCTGAGACAGGAGGATCGCCGGTTCACGGCCAGCCTCAGTGACTTAGTGAGGCCCTCCGCAACTTAGTGAGACCCTGTTTCAAAATAAAGAATAAAAAATAGGACTGGGGGTGTAGCTCAGAGGTAGAATGCCCCTGAGTTCAATCCCCAGTGCTGAAAAAAAAAAGAAAGAAACTAAGACCAAAGACCCAAGGAAAAGTGTCTATTTTTATGCTTAGGTTTTATGAAGAATGAGCAGCCCTGTAGAAATGAGATTCCTTAGAAGCATGTAATCTAAAGGTAATGCACTGAGTTGTGGGGGTCCAGCAAGGTGTATCTGTTCTGATCTTCTTGATCTCTCTGTGTACCATTTCTTCCTCTCAGGAACATGGCAGATTGCCTTCTGAAATGAGGCTGTTATGATCAGACAAGGTAGGTCAGAGAATTTCTTTATGGCCAGCTCTTTGGTAGATAAAGGAGAGCAGGAGAGACATGAAGGCAGAAGAAAATCAGAGACCTGAGACTTTTCCAGTGTCCTTAATTTGAAAGTACTCAGCTTGCCAAAGTGTCATCATTTGAGGTATCACTTTCTGAGCACAGAGTCCAGTGTTCAGTGAGAACAGGAGTCCTCTCCAGGAGACATGGCTGTAGTGAATTTGGACTCCATTCCCTGTCTTCAGGGAACTCACTCATATGATGGGT
>PVJS01032359.1:0-22824 GCA_004027185.1 Glis glis | reverse complement strand
AGTTGATTGTCTAAGAATGTTACCTTAGTGTTAGGAATATAGGAAGATATAGATAGTAGGTTAGAACATAAAATAAATGCCTATATAAAGTTGTTCAATATTTGGGAGATGAGGTTCATGGGTTAAAGCTCTAATGCCCTAACCTCCTTCCTACAAAAGCGGCTCCAGGCCATCCAAATCCACCAAATGGAGGTCCGGTACCAGAGTTTGTCCAATCAATACGAGGGCCCCGATTATTAAACCCCGGCCCGGTCAATAACCAATGACGGAAAAGGACCCTGCTGGGTCAGATGACCTGATACAGAGATACCAGCGTGCTCTGGGCTTTTCAAAGCAGTATGCTCTGGGCTTTTCTCAGTGACAGGCAACTTCTGAATCCCGAGCGGGGCCGCCTAAGCCAGGTGTTGACCGTCGGCTTTAAAAAAAAAGGAACGGGGAAGTGCTGGGCCCTCTACCCTGTGCCATGAAAGGGCCTGGTGGACTGGCAGAAGCCTGCTCTGTAGTACCGGGCTTCTCCCACGTGGCAGTAATTCAGCATATTAATGGCAAAGATGGCGCTGGCAAATTCCTCAGGGGGAGGTTCCGCAGGTAGTTCCAGAAGTGGCCTCAGGAGGGCTGTGATAGGTAGTTACCTCCTTCCGTACTCATAGACGACAGGTGTCTCTACCTATAATAGATCCCAGGAGAGTGTGGTGCCACACCCTACTACTTGCGAACTTCCTGTACTACCTCCACTATAAAAGAGAGATGTGCTTTCTAATAAACGAGTTCATGCAAGACATGGCTTCCGGTCCGGAGGAGGGCCGTTGGTGCTCATCTCCCTGCCCAGTTCGTGTCACTCTTGGGCCGGACCCAAGAGAAGAAGGTGTGTGTGTACACACATTCAATATCATAAGGTCTTACCACAACTGCAAGAGGTGAATAGTATACTTTAATGCTGAATTTCCAAAGAATCAATAAGATGCATGATTAGTTCTAATTCTCTATGTTTTCTAACAAATGGTTGCTTACTATCTTCTCTGTTTCTGACACTGGCAGAAAATAGACATGGCAGAAAAATAGGCATAGTGTGTTGCTGGATCAGCACATCTTCATGGCTTCATGGAACTCTTGTACTATTACGTTCTAGTTTTCATCAAAATGATTAAATAAAACTTTAATCAAGTGTTTTGTTTATTTTATATCTTCTAATAAGAATATAACCATGATGTGGGTAATCTTATTTTCTCTATTGTAATTTGCCACCTAGAGCTGTGTTAGACTCAATTATGTTTCAATAAGTGATTAAGGTAATTACACCTAAAATATGTAATTTAAAACTAGAAATATACAAGTTGATTTTGGAAGAGGCAGGAGGAAATGCCATATAACTTTAAGGATAGGAAAAATATGAAAATAGAGACTGGCCAAAAGCTACACTTGAGTAGTTTGGCTGCTAATGAAGAATGAGGCAAAAGCAGGGAGTGATGGCACAGGCCTGTAATCCCAGTACTTGGGAGGCTGAAACAGGCGGGTCTCATATTTGAGGCCAGCCTCAGCAATTTAGGGAGACCTCCAGCAACTTAGTGAGACCCTGTTTCAAAAGAAAAACAGGGCTGGGGGTGTAACTCAAAGAAAGAATGCTCTTGAGTTCAATCACCAGTACCAAAATTTTTTTTTTATTTAAAAAAAAGAGAAGGTAAGATAATAGCTAGAAGGTAGAGGCAAGGCAAGGATTTTAAGGTTTTTATTTTGCTTTTTCAAGGTATAAGAAACTTTAATAGGCTGAAGTGTTCATTAAAAGAGGGACAGAGTGCTACTTGTTCCTCAAAAGTTATTCTAATTTTACAAAAATCTTTTAGTGGGGAACCTGGCCCCTTGGTTAGAGACTCAATTTTTCAACTTACTTTGCAGCTAAGTGTAGCCAGGGAGCTAAACTCAAGCAACTGGTATATGAATTAAAGAGATATTTGCAACCTCTAAAAGGGTTTACTTAAATGGAAAATTTGTGCTTTACACTTCTGCTCTTCCCCTCTCCCTACAGACTGCAATGTGGAAGTGCGGTGACATGATTCCACTATGCAGAGGAACAAGAGGAGGAGAACTTGGGTCTCAATGTATCATGGACACCTTGCAGCTCATCTCCAGACAAATTAGGCCAGAGAGATAAAAGCATTTATCTTACTGTGCCTCTTTGTTTGGAGTCTCTTTGGAATTTCATATGAATATACGAAGCTGTAAGGATTAAGAATCACACTGAGTGTTATGTATATGTATATGAGTATAATTATGTATATCATTATTTCCTGGCCCTGAGGGAGGATAGAAATAAAAGTATACAATGTACAGCATGCAATGAGTCCTGAAACTCATGAGCAAGCCAGTCAACTATATCTAAATATATGTCTGAATTTGCTTTAACCATGTGAACTTATAAAACTGTATTTCTCTGGAAAAACAATGATCAAGAAAAGAACACAATTCTTAAGGTTAGTGATGAAAATAAAGTGAAAGTCAAAAGAGAAAGAAACTGATGCTGTCTAACCCCAAATTTTAAGTTTAAAGAGTGGCCAACCAAGTTTCATATCATTTGGACAAGATTCTCAAAATGGTTTCATAGAGGGTTCTCCTCTCTGAAGGAAAGGTATACCGAGAGAGATAGAGAACTATTATGACATTTAGAACGTAATTAACTTTTGATGTGAGAACACATGTACTTTAAAAGAAATCTAGGAGTTTCTAGGTATCATTCCACGAGGCATCAGGATATGAAGATTACTTGTACTGTCACTGAACTTCACTGAAAGTTGCTTTGAAATGTTTAATTGCTTTTGAAGAGACAACCAAAGCCATGAGGGGGTGGCAGCACCTGACATGTTGCCATGGTAGCATTTCCTCGCCAGCTGCATAAGCTATACAGAGGAAAGGATATAGGTCAGAAAGTGTTTGCACTGACAAAACAACTGCATATTAAAATCAAATGCTTTTGTAAACATTATATGCCAAAGGAGAACTGTGAACCCTAGTTTCGGGCTATTAAGACAGACTGATTCATTTGGGGGATGATGTAGCAAACTGCACTATGAGACATGGGGCATTCAAGGTCAAGAATATTCTCTTTCATGTATATTGGTGGTTCGGTTTTTAAAATGCGGGTCCATGATGATACTCTTTTTCCTACTAGTTTCATCCATATCCTTTGCAGTAGGGTCATATTAAATTGAAAAATTCTCTCAGAAGCTAGTTCTCCAGGTATTAAAGATCACTCCAGGGTAAGAAAAACTACTTCAGAGTAAGAATGAACTATTTCAAAATAAGAAGGACCAACTCTATGCTCAATAAATATCTGTTGGCTAGTTGATTCTGTACTCTAATTAATGATAATGTTTAGTTGGTGCATCTGGGTTATACATAACAGTGGGATTTGTTGTTACATATTCATACATGTACATACATAATTTGCCTTTCCTTGCCTATGCACATAATTATTTGGCAACTTTTATTATCTGGTACCTCCCTTTCCTCTCTCCTCCTCCCTCACCCTGGCCCCCATTCTCCACTCTACTAGTCTCCCTTTCATTGTCATGAGATTCCCTTGCTCTTCCTTTCCTTTAACTTCCATGGATAAGAGAAACCATATTACCCTTGACTTTCTAAGTCTGGTGTATTTTGCTTAACACAGACTCTCCAATTCCACTGCAAATGACATCATTTTGCTCTTTATGTCTGAATAAAATTCAATCATGTATATATACTACATTTTCTTTATCCATTCATCTGTTCATGGATACCTAAGATGGTTCCATAATTTGGCTATTGTGAATCATGCTGCTACAAACATATGTATGCACATGTCACTGTAGTGTGCTGACTTTAATTCTTTTGGATAAATACCAAAGAGTGGTAGAGCTGCATCATATGGTGGTTCTGCTTCTAGCTCTTTTGAGAAGCCACCATACTGATTTTCATAGTAGTTATACTAATTTGTAATCCCATCAACAGCGTACAAGTGTCCATTTTCCCATACATCTTCACTAACATTTAAGTATTATTATTTGTATTTTTTATGATCACCATTTTAACTGCACTGAGATGAAATCATAGTGAAGTTTTGATTTGCATTTCCTTGATTGCTAAAAATGTTGAACATTTCTTCATATATTCTTTTAAATATTCATTTATTGCTGCATTGTAATTATATATTTTGATACATGTCAGGGAAGCAGCATCATACATGCACACATTGCTCATTTAGCCCTCCCTCCAATCCCACCCTATTCCCTCCTCCTTTCCTCCCTTTCCCTACTCCTTCCCTCCCTTTCCTGCTCCGCATAGTGATTGAGTCTTAAAAGTTTGGGCATATACATCATGTGCTATAGTGTGTTTCCCTCCACCCCCCTCCCAACTCCCTCAGTTAGGTCACCCTCTTTGCGGACATCCTTGTCTTGTTCCTGTTTTTAATGGGAACTCTCGAAGTTTTTCCCCATTCAGTATGATATTGGCTGTGGGTCTACTGTATATTGCCTTTATGATGTTAAGGTATGTTCTTTCCATTCCAATTCTCTGCAGTGTTCTTATTATGAATGGGTGTTGGATTTTGTCAAATGCTTTTTCAGCATCTATTGAAATGATCATGTGATTGTTTTCTTTAGTTCTGTTTATGTGGTGGATTACATGGATTGTTTTTCGTATGTTGAACCAGCCTTGCATCCCTGGGATGAACCTGACTTGATCATAATGTATGATTTTCGTGATGTTGTTTTGAATGCGCATTGCTAGTATTTTGTTTAGAAGTTTTGCATCTAAGTTCATCAACGATATAGGTCTGTAGTTTTCTTTTTTTGAGCTGTCTTTGTTTGGTTTTGGTATTAGTGTAATATTGGCTTCCTAGAATGTGTTTGGGAGAGTCCTGTATCTTTCTATATCATGGAATAGATTAAGGAGTAATGGGATTAGTTCTTCTGTAAAGGTTTTATAAAATTCACTTGGGAAACCATCTAGACCTGGGTTTTTCTTTGATAGTAGACTCTTTATTGCTGCTTCAATCTCTTTAATTGCTATTGGTCTGTTTAAATTTTCTATATCTTCTTGATTCAATGTAGGAAGGTTGTATGTGTCTAGAAATTTGTCAATTTCTTCTAGCTTCTTCATATTGTTGGAGTATAGTTTTTCAAAGTAGTTTCTGATTATCCTCTGGATTTCCATGCTGTTGGTGGTAATATCACCTTTTTCATCTCTTATTTTAGTAATTTGGGTTGATTCTCTCTTTCTTTTAGTTAGCTTGGCTAGTGTTTTATCTATGTTTATTTTTTCAAGGAACCAGCTCTTTGGGTTTGTTGATTTTTTGTATTTTTTATTCTCTACTTTGTTGATTTCTGCTCTGATTTTAATAATTTCCTGTCTTCTACTAGCTTTGGGGTTAGACTGTTCCTGTTTCACAAGGGCTACGAGGTGTGTCATTAGATTATTTATTAGGGGATTTTCTGTTCTTCTTATGTGGGCACTCAGTGCTATGAATTTTCCTCTTAATACTGCCTTCAGCGTGTCTGAGATTTTGATGTTGTTTCTCTGTTTTCGTTTGTTTCTAGGAATTTCTTAATTTCTCTCCTTATTTCTTTTTTTTACCCATTCCTCATTCAGCAGTGTGGTTTTCAGTCTCCAAGTGTTTATGAGGTTTTTCTGGGACTTCTTATAGTTGACTTCTAGTTTCATTCCATTATGGTCTGAAAAGACGATTATGGAAAAGGGGATTATGTCACATTTTTTGAACTTGCTAGTACTCACTTTGTGGCCTAGGATATGGTCTATTTTAGAGAAGGTTCCATGAGCAGCTGAAAAAAATGTGAATTCAGCTGTAGTTGGGTGGAATATTCTGTGTATGTCTACTAGGTCTATTTGTTTTATGGTGTTCCTTAGGTCTGAGGCATCTTTACTGACCTTTTATTTTGAAGATCAATCTAGTGGTGTGAGAAGTGTGTTGAAGTCTCCCAATATTATTGTATATTGATCTATGTGTGATTTAATGTCACGAAGAGTTTCTTTTATGAAAGTGGCTGCACCTATATTTAGGGCATAAATGTTGGCTATTGTTATATCCTCTTGCTGGATTGTTCCTTTTACCAGTAAGAAATTACCTCCTTTGTCTCTTCTGATAAGTTTAGGTTTAAAGTCTAATTTGTCTGATATCATAATTGCTACTCCTGCTTGTTTTCGAGTTCTGTTAGTGTGGATTACCTTGCTCCGCTTCTTCACCTTTAGTTTGTATATATCTATACTTTTAAGGTGTGTTTCTTGCAGGCAGCATATAGATGGATTGTGATTTTTTAATCCCTTTTGCCACCTTATGTCTTTTGATTGGGGAGTTGAGGCCATTTATATTCGGCATGATTACTGAGAGATGGGCTTTCATTCCTAACATTTTGAGATTTAATTTCTGTTTGAGGTAGTGTTTATTCTTTGCCTAGTTGTTTGTTTGATGGAAATCACTGTTTCTCTGGTTCTGACATTTCATTATTATTTCTTCTTTGTAATTAATCTCTTTGAGCATTTTCTCTAGTGCTGGTTTGGAAGACATAAAATTTTTCAGCTTCTGTTTGTCATGGAAGGTTTTCATTTCTCCATCAAATTTGATAGATATCTTTGCTGGGTAGACAAATCTTGTCTGGAGGTTGTTTTTTTTCAGAGTTTGCAATATGTCGCTCCAGGCCTTCCTGGCTCTCATTACTTGATTTGGAAGGTCGGGAGTGATTCTTATTGGTTTGCCTCTGAATATTACTTGCTCTTTTACTCTGCCTTTAAGAGTCTCTCCTTGGCCTCTATGTTAGTCAGTTTGATTATTATATGGTGTGGTTACCCTCTTCTCTGATCCTGTCTATTGGGGGTTCTATATGTTTCCTGTACCTGTGTATCGACCTCTCTTTCTATGTTTGGAAAGTTTTCTAATATTACTTCTCTGAATAAATTATTGATTCCTTTAGTTTCAGCTTCTAATCCCTCTTCTATGCCTATTATACTTAGGTTTACTCTTTTAAGACTGTCTGAGATCTCTTCAATGTCCAATTCATGCTGTCGAATTGTTTTTTCTAATTTATATACTATGTGTTCATTTTTGGAGAGGTCATCTTCTAAGAGTGAGATTCTGTTTTCCATGTGGTCTAGTCTTTTGTTGATGGTCTGTATTGATGCCTTCATTTCAATTATTGCATCTTTCGCTTCCCTCAGAGCTTCTTTTTGATTCCTGTTCAGGGTGTCGGATTCCTTGCTTATTTGATCCTTCATTGCTTTCAGGCTCTCTCTGAATTCTTTTCGGAAATCCTGTATCATTTCCTCTATTGAAGTTCTGAATTATACTTCTGGCAATCTTTGCATTTCTGAGTTGGCGGGTTCTGTTGTTGTGGGATTGTGGGGGCTCATTGTTTCTTTGCTATTCTTCCTTTTCATGATTTCAGGTTTCTTTTGTTTATACCTTTGTTGCTTTTGGTAGCTCTCTCTCTCTCACTCTGTAGGTATCCTATGTCTAATCCCTCTCTCTTTGTGGTTTCTTATCCTGGAGGTAGATAGTTGCTTCTAGGTGAGCCTTAAAGGTGAATAGCCTTTACTGAGTGGTTATTCTCACTTGCTTGGTATAATGTCCATTTGCAGGCCTAATTCTTGGTCTCCTTCAGTGATTGGGACCCTTGCCTGGTGCCTCTCACTACCTGTGCATGCGACCAGTGCCGCTATTGCCCCTCTCACTGCAAGCGTGGGTCTCCACATTCTCCATTTGGACTGTCCCTATGTCTCTCTCTGTCTACACCTATGGCAGATATCAGGAGCAGGGGGCCTCGGACTTGTGTCTCTCTTTGCCTACTGAAGCAGCGGTTGTCACTTTGCCCTGGTTCTGTGAAAACACGGAACTCTATGTTTTCCACTGAGAGGGCTAGTTTGGTCCAATTTTCCCCAGGTACCACTGCTGTATGTCCTGTGGCGATCCCTGGGGACTCTATAAGGGTGCTGCCACCTGTGGGTTGCAAGTCTGTCTCACCCAAATGTCACCAGGAACTGTCTGCTTATCCACACGTCTACTGTGTCCCACTGCAGACCCCACTCCCGCCTCCGCCGGAGCAATTCTCACTGTCTCATATTCCGCCAGTCCCTGTGGCCGTGCTGGGTGGTCTCCCCCTGGGGCGGCTTGTTGACTTACGGTGTCATTTAGTGCTGCACTTAATCTCTGGGTGGAGGTGTGGGCTCAGTTGCTGCTGCAGGTTCTGGTGAGGCCTCTGGGCCCTGGGGACTCTGCCGAGTGTGGATTGAACTGCTGCTCACTTTTGTTGCTGATGCTCTGCAGTGCTGCTTTTAGAAGAGCTCCCTGTCTTCTTTGTTGGTGGCCTGCAGAAGCTGCAATGCCGGTAGCTGTCAGTGCAGTCTGACCAAGATGGCGCCGCTGCTGCCGCTTCTGCCGACACAGTAGTTCGGGTCTGTGTTGCATGTGGAATGAGTTGCTGCTCACCTTCACTGATGCTATTCTGCAGCTGCTAGATTCACAACAGGTCACTGGTGTCTCCGTTGGTCTTGTGTAGAGTCACAATGCTGGTAGCCACTGGGAAAGTCCTGCCAATATGGCACCACTGCAGCCGCTGTAGCTGCTGCCATTTGGTTTCTTGAGTGTGGAGGAAGGCACTCATTTCTTCATATATTTATTGACCATTTATATTCCTCCCATTCTGGAGGCTCTCTCTTTATGCTCTTAATCATTTCCTTTGGGATGCTGAAGATTTTTAATTTGGTATCATCCTACTTATCAATTTTGCTATTATCTTGTGAGCTTTAGGGGTCCTACATATGCTGGCCTTGCCTCACCTCTAGATCCTTTGCCCTGCCTTAAACCTACAACCTCTTCAATATGAGACAAGGCAAGGCCCTTAGCATTAAGGCACATCTCTAACCCTTGGGATGAGTTCCCAAGGGTTGATCATCTACCTTCTGGTTGAATTCACTTACAGCACCACAGTTGTTGTTCATTCCTGATTGCCTTTTCTTCTCTCCTCCTTAGGCCGGTGTTTTCACATATCTATATTTTGGCCTATACTATAATATTTTTCCATTCTCTATTGTTTGCCTTGTCCTTGAGCATCCTCTTTAAATATTCTTTTTTGATGCTTTTCTTATCATGTGAAACCAGAAAACATTTCCAACAGTTGTAACTACTCTGTATAATGAGGGGCAGAGAATCCTAGTTTCCTTCTTTTTTTTATAATTATATTGGGTCATTGTATTATACAACATAGTGCGATTCAAAGTGATATTTATATATGCACAAATCACTTGGTGTGTTTTCCTCTGGATTCAACCCCACATCCTCTTCCCCCTGCCCTGGTTCCATATATGTTAGTGAGATTGGTAGTGATACCTTCATATATGAACATAACATTATTTTATCTGTTTTCTACCTCAAGTCTCCTTTTTTCCCACTCCTCAACCCCTCCTAAAATCCCCTTCCACTATTCTACTGATCCTTTCCTCTTTTATATGAAGCCCCTTTTGTTTCATATTCTCTCTCTAGCTTCCACATATGAGAAAACATGACCCTTGACTTTCTGAGACTGGCAGATCTCACTTAGCTTAATGTTTTCAAGATCCATCTATTTTCATACAAATAAAGTGTGTTCTTCATGGCTGAGTAAAACACCACTGTGGGTATACATAGACTTCCCCAAAGAAGACATACAAATAGCCAAATAATAAATGAAAAAAAGGGTTCAACATCTTTAGCAATCAGGGAAACGAAAATAAAAATAACATTGAGATTCCATCTAACTTCAGTTATAATGGCAATCCACAATAATACAAACAGTAACAAATGCTGGCAAGGATGTGGAGAATTAGCAACTCTCATACACTGTCAGTAGGATTGTAAATTAGTACATCCACTATGGAGATCAGTATGGTACTTCCTCAAAGGCTTGGAATAGAACCACCATATGATCTAGGTATACCACTCTTCAATATCTTTCCAAAAGAATTAAAATTAGAATACTATAGTGATATTTACATTCCCATGTTTATAGCAGCACAATTCACAATAGCTACATTATGGAACCAACCTTGGTGTCTATCAATAGTTGAATGGATAAAGAAAATGTGGGAATCCTAGTTTCTATAAAGTCAAACTATTGCATTATTTGGCAACCCAGAACATAGCCACTTTATGTCACAAAATATGTTAAATTATAAATATTCTGTTATATACTGCTAATTTACCAAGATAGTAAATTTAGAAATTCTTACCAGAAGAAAAAAGGAAAAAGAATGGAAAAGAAAGGTAACAAAATGGAGGTGATGTGCATGTTAATTTGTTTTATTATAATAATTACTTCATGATGTATAAACATATCCAAACATCATGTTATGTATCTAAAATATATACAATATATTTTAGTGTATCAAAGAAATTTGTAAAAATGGAAAAAATTAAACTTTTAGAATAAAACATAGGCAAAAGCTTTTGTATCCTTGGAATGTGCAAGAGTTTCTTAGATGTGACACAAAAGGCACAAGCAACCAAATAATGTATAGATAAATTCTATATGATGGAAATTAAAATGGTCCGGGCATTAGATGACACTATCAACAATGGGAAGAAACCATGCAAACCATAAATGAATACCACCTTAACCCCTTCTCTGATGGCTGTAATTAAGAAATTGGAAAGAGAAAATTTGGGAGACATTGTGGAGAAGTAGGAATCCTGATACCTTACTGACAGGATGCAAAGTGGTGCAGCAGTATGGAAAAGAGTATGGTGTTCCATAGGAAGTTGAACAGTTGTAAATATTATACACTAAGAATTAAAACTCCTAGGTCAGTGGAACAAACATAGTCATTCTTTGATCCTAGTGATTTAAGACACTTCCAAAATCCCCTCCTAGAACCCTAAAGTTGAAAGGGGATATTAAGAGGACTACCTTAATGATGGATAGTGCTGCACTTTAAGGCAATATTTACTGACACTGTCAGCAAAAGTGCTGACACTAGTAGGATCCAAAAGAAACTCCAGTGGTAAATCATTATACCTGGCTACTTCTCTTTCTGTAAAAACCTGTAGACAACATTGAATAACAAACAACCATGGGGAAACAGGGTCAAAGATCCCCAAGAGCTACTATAGGAAAGCAGGAAAAACATGGAAGTCACTTGCAGTCCAGTTACTCTGTAGACAATCTTCATTTTCCTTTAGAACCTTTGCTCAGGCATATGAAGTGTACCTGGAGGTGTTATGGAGAAATCATTTTTGAAAGTTATTCATATTCATCATTAAAAAAACACCTTACCTTACTTGCCTTTCTAGGTACATCCTTTTGTCTTGCCTCAAAACTATAGCCTCTTGGATGCCAGGCAACCCACTTATCCCCTTGAAAGGAGATTTGATCTTCTACCCATGGGTTGGGCTAAATCTGATTGATTTCACCTGCAGTACTACAGCTGTTGGTACTCCATCTCCTTTTTTTTCTCTGTAGGTTGAGGTTGGCATGGCTCCACATTTGGTCTGTACTTCACTTATTTCTCAATTCCTGTTATTTCCCCTGACTTTGGGTATTTTGGAATATATTTGTGAAGTTTTCCTCATCATGTGAAACCATACAAATTTTTTCATCAGTTGTATTTATTCTGCATAACAAGGAATGAAGGCAATCATAGTTTCTATAAAGTTGAACTATAGAGTTATTTGTTAATACCACCACTTTATGTCATAAAATGCATTACACTTAAAGTATGCTTTTGCTAAATTACAGACTAAGAATTAAAACTTCTAAATCAGTGGAATAAAGATAAAGGAGTGCATCCTCTTTATTCAAAATAAGATCAGTATACCTTAAATACAATTTAAATCTATATACTTGGCACAATCTGCTAGTTTTTTATTGGTGCATTATAATTATACATGACAGTGGGATTCATTGTGAAATATTCATATATTTGGCATAATTTGGTTGATTTTATTCTCGGTATCCTTCCCCCCTTCCCTGTCTCTCCAGCATGAATAGGAGCTTAGTTTTGTCAAAGGCTTTTTCTGCATCTATTGAGATGATTATTCAATTTTTGTACTTAATTATATTTATGTGGTGAATTACATTTATTTATTTACATATGTTGAAGTATCATTTCATCTCTGGAATGAAATCAATTTGGATATGAGGTACAATCTTCCTAATATGTTGTTGAATATGATTTGCTAACATTTTTTCTTTGAGGGCCTTTCATCTATACTCATCAAAGATATTGGTCTGTAATTTTCTTTCCTTGATGTATCCTTATCCAGTTTAGGGATCAGGGTGATTGTCGGGAACCATTTCCTTATCTTTGGGCTTGTAGTTGCACAAACAGCCTTGGGAGGTTCTGCCGAGTGGGCAGAGTAGGATCTGCTGACCTGTGTGCTGAAAGTTTCACATTGGAAGGGAGTTCCCAGTCCCAGATAGGAAACTTGGCTGTTCTTTAACCCTGGGTAGGGGGAAAGGAGACTGTCTGGAAACATTTTGTTTGCTTGAGTAAATGTTAACATTGTGTGGTCAAAGACTTTTTGCATAGTTCTGATGTTCTAAAAGGTATATAAAGGCTGAGCTAAGTAAAGGCGTGGCTGGTGGTATTGACCGCAAGCCCTCCCATAACTATCTTTGTGTCTCTTGTCTTTTCTCAATCCTCACTCCCGGTTTCAGGGACTGATCAACTTTGCTGGCGGGCTCTGGCAGGTGATGCTAGCCTTTCAAATGAATTTGGAAGTGTTCTCTCTGTTTTATGAAAAATTTGAGGAGCATTAGGATTAGTACTTCTTTAAAGGTCTGATAGAATTCAGCTGAGAATCCCTCTGACCCTGGGCTTTTCTTTGTTGGATGGGTTTTTATTACTGCTTCATTCTCAATGCTTGTTATTGTCTGTTTAGGTTTTCTATAGCTTCTCAGTTCAATTTTGGCAGGTCATGTGTGTCTAGATATTTATGCATTTTTTCTAGATTTTCCAATTTATTGCAGTATAAGTTTTCTAAGTAGTCCCTAATGATCTTTTGGATTTATGATGTCCGTGGTGATGTCTCCTTTTTTTATTACTAATTTTACTAATTTGTATCTTCTGTCTTTTTCTTTTAGTTAGCAAAACCAAAAAACAAACAAAACAAATCTCTTTAATAAATTAACAAAAACTAAACCTCAAGCCGGGCATGGTGGCACATGCTTGTAATCCCAGTACTTGGGAGGCTGAAACAGGAGGATCACAGGTTCGCGGCCAACCTCAGCTGCTTAGTGAGGCCCTCTGCAACTTAGCAAGACCCTGTTTCAAAATAAAGAATAAAAAATAGGGCTGGGGTGTAGCGTGGAGGTAGAATGTCCCTGGATTCAATCCCCAGTACCGCAAAAAAATAAAAAAATAAACATCATAAAACAAAACAAAATTAAAAGGATAATTAAAAGAAAAAAGAAATACATATATGTTTATTCATATGTATATATAAATAAATATACATGAACTAATCAGCAGATACAAGAACAATAAAAATTCTTAATGAAAAATGAAATTATTATCTATGCTGAGGTGGTCAAAACTGTGGACTAGTATAAATATTCACTATGTATGCCAGATTGTCCTTTTTTCTGTTTCTTTTTGGGTTATGCACCCCTTTGAGAGAGCAAAGGCTGGGGGTTATTAAACTCTTCTTCCTTTTGTGTTGTTGCCAAGCCACTGACTGGAGTGGCCTGGAATTGAAACTGGTTGGAATGGCTCTCAGCTTCCCTGTTCATCAGTACACAGTAGGATGGAGTGGGAAGTACAGTCTCCTGGAGTTTTGTTGGGAGCAACTAGATAGATGCTCCCCCAAGGCAGGGCAGAAGTAGAGTTCTAAGTGGGAAGTTCCTGGTGCTGTTTGCTAGCTCTGAACTTTGAAACTTTATTAGGTGGTATCTACTCTAGAGAGATTAGATCAACACACCCCTAGAGTTGTTTAAATGCCAATCTTGGCTGGGCATCTGGATCTCAGAGGCCTCCCAAAAATTCTACTCATGGGGGGGGCAGATAACCAACTGCCCTGTGTGGAGAGGGCACAGCAGGTCCCTCACACTCCACTGCCTATGAATATTGCCTTTCAAATCTCAGTCTGAAATGCAATCACTCCTGCCTCACTACTTTCCTCACCCTCTTCAGCTGGTTGTGTGAGTCACCAGAATCAAAGGGAAAGCAAGTTGCACTACCCTCCATATCTCTTATCTGAATCCCTCTGGGTGCAATCCTCTGTGTCTGTGCTGCCAAATTCACCCTAAGTCACTCAGTAGGTGCTAGCCAGAACAATGTGGCAAAATCTGCAAAGATCTCCCAGTTCCATCCATGGGAAACTCGAGTGACCTTCTCAAGATGGCTCCTGCCTCAGCTCTCCACTCACTAGCTGAGAAGCATGGAGCACTTTTCAAACACTAGTTCTCTGATTCAGCTAAGTACAGACTGTCTTTCTGCCCTACAGATATTCCTGTGACTAATTTGTCAGCTATATTTATTTCCCTTTCTGTTTGTGTTGCCCCTCCTTTCTGGGGTGACCTGATACCACTGCTACCATAAGCTTGGCTCCAATGTACTCCTTTGTTTGTCCTCTGCTCAAAACACCAGAATTTGTGGGTCTCTGTGTTTCTGACTGTCCAGTTTTCAATTTCAGCAAAATGAGTCACTCACCTCACCGAGAAGCAGTATTCCTGCTGCCTCCATTCTAAGCCACAAAGCAACAGGAAAGTACATCTTTCATCCATTCTGCCATCTTTGTTCTCTAATCATAAAATTTCTTATATGCAACTGAAGCAAATTATAACTTAAGGGAGAAGATAAGGTGAGGCGGGTTACAGTGGCAAGAAGGAATGGAGTAAAGTTTTCCAGTGTCCAGAGGGCAGAAAAAAAAGAACTAAAAATGAAGGAAGGAAAGAAGAGAGAGAGGGAGGAAAAAAGGAAGGAAGGAGACTGGAAAGTATCATAGTCTTCCTGAAAAAAGGAAAATGATATTTGCAACAGTGACTGAAGTGGAAATTTGTAGGTTTCCTTCACAGATTCCTTCAGTCCCCACATTTTCAACAACTATCTCTCATTTTAGGAATTTGCATTTCCCACTTTTTTTACATTTGATTTGGATTAGGTTAACTCAATTCCCAATTTTAAGAGTATTGTCTGATTGGCCTCTAATAAAATGTCCATTAGCTACCAAATCTTCTCATGCCTTTGAACCACATGAAGGTAACTAACATGACTAAAGCATAAAATAACGGTTTGATCCTTTGGATAGGAATCCAGGGAAATCCCTGGATTTAGAACTTCCTGTGTGTATTAGAAATGATATGAAAATGAACAAAACAGTCTGTGACAGAGCATAGAAACTAGCAGAGAGCTAGGATAACTAACAATGGGATAGACATGGTATTTTAACCATTTATATATGAGAAAACTGTGGTACTAAATTTAAGTAACAACCTGCAGAGGTAACAGAACTAATGAGGGATGGAACTGCTGAACATATTTTGACTTATATGAATTCCTGGCCAATAAGTAGTAGTAAATACTGTGTGCTATCCATGTAACCTTCATACACCTGTATATCTCACCTGTTTCTTGGTAAATCTTGTCAGTACTATGAACAGCCTAACAGTTGCACCATGGAGAAATTTAACTGCCCTTTGTCTCTTGCTCCCAGGAGGGAAGCCAAGTCCTTCAGATTTCCAGAGTGATAGAATTCCCTTATTTTTCACAGCAGACTTACATCATTTATGCTAATGAAATGACCCTGGATGGTCCCCTAGTTAGCTCATGGTAGAAGATGTTTTAGGGTGTGGGTAGGCCACTTCAGAGAAACCAACCATATAATTAAAGAATCACAGCTTTCAGCTACATGACATGAACTAAGTTCCAACTTCAAGGAGGGAGGGAGGCTGCAGATGGATTCCAGTTGAGGTAGTGTAGAAGAAATAAAAAATAGGTAGAAAGGATATGTACAGGAAGTACTAGGAAATATAATTTTAATAGAAAGTTCTACATACTTTTCCAGGCCTGTCACTTCCCAAGCCATTCTCTCTCCCAGGCCTGTCACTCTTAAATTTCTGGGAAATCTACAAATCTATTTTGCGCACCATAAATATCCTGCCAATAAATAGTTTAAGCAAAGGGAGATATGGCATTTTGAGAAACTAATAATTTAGGGGACTTGCATCGTTATCTGTTGATTGGAAATAGAGACCATATCAGCCTAAGGATCTTTAGAATGACCAGACCACTGTCAACCATCTTGAGATCACCAGACTAATGTCATCCCTACATACTCTCCCATACCCACCCCTCACCAAGTTTTCCTTTAAAAGAGAATCTGGGGTCACGCTGGCAGCCTCTGTGCCAGCCCCAGGCCTTGGCGTCACCTCGGCGGCCTCTGTGCCCGCCCCAGGCCTCAGCGTCACCTTGGCGGCCTCTGCGCCAGGTACCATTCCTCAGCGTCCCCGCACGTCACCCCGGCAGCATCTGCGCCCGCCCCAGGCCTCAGCGTCCCTGTGATAGTTGGTCTGATTTGTCTACTTGACTCACCCCAGATCATGTGACTTTGGTTGTGTAACAGCGGATTGAACTGGAAGTCCTGCCCTAAATGTGGGTAGCAGGGTTCTGATAGGTGCAGGACTTGGATAAAAGAGGGAGAAAGCCACGTAGAAGGAGCCGCGACTCTTCCTGAAGAGAACGCATCTGCTTTTGTTTGAGATCGTCAGTCTGCAATTTTGCCGTTTCCTTGAGGAGCTTCTTGATCTTCTGCTTTTGTCTGGGATCCTCGGGCTCCAGCTTTTGAACTGAAGCTTCACCGTCATTTCTCCGAGGAGTTTCCTTGTCTTCACATCTTGGACTGGACTGAATTGGTGGTTGCTTCAATCCTGGGGCTCCGGCTCTTGGACCGCCCGACCGGCTGCTGATTCCTCTGACTCTTCACATGCAGTTGAGACTTGGGACTGCATTGTGAGCTGATCTAATAAATTTCCCCCCCTCCCTTCCTTTCTTCATTCTGTGAATTCTGTTGATCTGGTGAACCCTGACCAATACAGTCCCTCCCCTGCATCACCCCAGTGGCCTCTGCACCCAACTGAGGCCTCGGTGGCCTCTGTGCCAGGTACCAGACCTCAGCTTTCCTGTGTGTCACCCCAGCAGCCTCTGTGCCTGCCCCAGGCCTTGGTGTCCCCCCCAAGTCACCCCGCTCACCTCTGCTTCTGCCCCAGGCCTTGGCGTCATCTCAGCAGTCTCTGAACCCACCCCAGGCCTTGGAGGCCTCTGTGCCAGGTAGCAGACCTCGGTGTTCCTGTGTGTCACCTCGGCAGCCTCTGTGCCCCTCCAGGCCTCAGCGTCCTCCTTCATCACCCTGGTGGCCTCTGCACCTGCCCCAGACCTCGGAATCACCCTGGTGGCCTCTACGCCAACCCCAGGCCTCGGAGTCACCCCAGTGGCCTCTGCGCCAGGTACCAGACCTCGGCATCCCCACACGTCATCTCGGCAGACTCTGTGACCGCCCTGGGCCTCAGCATCACCTCAGCAGCCTCTGCCCCCGCCCCAGGCCTTGGTGTCACCTCAGCAGCCTCTGTGCCCACCCCAGGCCTTGGCGTCACCTCAGAGGCCTCTGTGCCAGGTACCAGACCTCAGCGTCCTCGTGCATCACCCCAGGTGCCTCTGCACCTGCCCCGGGCCCCAGAGCCACCTCAGCAGTCTCAGCACCAGGTACCATTCCTTGGCTTGCCCCCCACCGCATCACCTCAGTGGCCTCTGCGCCCGCCCCAGGCCTCGGTATCCCCTCGCATCACCAGGCCCTCCACATCCGGCCTCAGACAACAGCGACCTCCTGCGTGTCCCGGGCGGCCTTCCATGCCCTGCTTTGGACCCCAGTGCAGCCACCTGAGACCCATAGCCTGCACCTCTCTCCCCCGCATGGGAGCCTCTGTGCCATGCTCCAGGGCCTGGATACCCTCCCATGCCGCCATCCAGACCAGCGTGACTCTCTGGGCTGTCTCTGAGTCAGGACAAACCCCGACGCTGCCACCTGAGATCTAGGAGCACATGCTCTCCCCTGGGACCCACACGCGATCCTCTGGGCCAAGCCTCAGAGCCTGTGCACCCCTATGCACCACTACTCAATACCAGGAGCCCGCTCCTCCCACGGGCCTGTTTGAAATCCTCAGCGCAGCGCATCAGAGCCTGGGCACCCTCCAGCGACACTGCCCGAGACCCAGAGCATGTGTGCATCCCTAGGGATCCGGGCGACCCCCAGCACCCGCGCCTCGGAAACAGGGCACCTTCCAGCACTGTAACCCCATGCCTCAGTGCCCGCAACTGACACCACACCTCAAAGTGCTCATGTGCCAACACCCGAGCTCTAGACCCTGCGTACCCCTCCACACACAATACCATGCCCCAGCCATCCAGACAAGAGGGATCCACAGCCTGCAGCGTACTGACCCAATTGGGACTACAGGAACCATCAAGAGGTCTCATACACAGAAAGGAAGATGATGTGGAGGCAACAGAAACACAAAATGGAAAACACTGAAAATACAAGAATGAAGAACAGTGAGGAAACAAGAAACACCCACAATGCATCAACAAGTGAGATCACTGACTCTGACCTGCAGGAAATGCAAGATGGACAATTCTGAATTTTGATCTTCAGAATGATGAAAGGCCTCAAACAAAGCATAGAGGAGATGAAGGAGGAAGTTGAGGCTCTAAGGAAGAATCAGAAAGAAACTCTGAATGTAATGAAGGAATCAATAAATGGATTAAAGACTACAATAGAAACCAACTCTAGTAGGCTCTACCACATGGAAAATAGAGTATCACTCCTGGAATACAACTCATTCAAAACTGAGAACAAAGTCAATGATATACAGAAGACATTACAACAACACACCCTGGCCATTCAAGAAATACAAGACAATGCAAGACATGCTAATCTAAGGATAAAAGTCATTGAAGAAGGTTTAGAAGCACAGACCAAGGGTATAAGAAATCTCTTCAAAGAAATAATTTCAGAGAAATTTACGAACATAGAGAAAGATTTGGATATACACATACAGGAGACATATAAAACACCATTAAGACAGGACCAAAGAAGGACCTCCCCACGCCACATAATAATTAAAATGACTAACATAGAGGCCAAAGAAAGAATCCTAAAGGCAGCAAGAACAAAAGAACAGGTGAAATACAGGGGCAAAACAATAAAAATCACCCCAGACTTCTCAAGCCAAGTCAGGAATGCCAGGAGGGATTGTTATGAAGTACTCCGGACCCTGGAAGAAAACAACTTCCAACCAAGATTGAAATATCCAGCAAAGCTATCATTTAAAATTGATGGAGAAAAAAAATGTTCCATGATAAACAAACATTTAAAGACCAAGCCAACACTAGAGAAAATCTTAAAAGAAATGAACCACAAAGAAGGAAACCCAAGCAATTTTCAGAACCACAGGAGAGGTGAACTCCACCAGGTAGGCAACTAAACAAGGAGATTTGTCACTATAGCAAATAGAAAATAAAACTTAAAATAATAGGAAACAAAAATCATATATTTATAATAATATTGAATGCCAAAGGACTCAACTCCCAAATTAAAAGGCACAGACTGGCAATGTGGATCAAAAAGCATAACCCAACTATATGCTGACTACAAGAAACACACCTTCTAGCCAAAGATACTCATATGCTAAAGGTAAAAGGATGGAAAAAGATATACCATTCAAACAGAGATTGAAAACAAGCAGGGGTGGCAATGCTTATGTCAGACAAAATAGACTTTAAGCTAAAACACATCAGAAGAGACAAAGAGGGTCACTTCTTATTAATAAAAGGAACAATACAACAAGAAGATATAATAATAGTAAACATTTATGCCCCAAATGTGGGTGCACCCACATTCATAAAACAAAGCCTTAGGGACATCAGGTCCCAAATAGACCCAAACACAATAATATTGGGAGACTTCAACACACCACTCATGCCACTAGATCAATCCTCCAGAAAAAAGATGAATAAAGATTGTTCAGACCTAAAGAAAACTATAGACCAAATGGATCTAATAGACACATACAGATTATTTCACCCAACAACATCTGAATACACATTTTTCTCAGCTACCCACGGAACATTCTTCAAAATAGACCACATACTGGGTCACAAAGCAAGCACCAGCAAATTCAAAAGATGTGTTAAAATTCCCTGCATCTTCTCACATCACAATGGAGTGAAACTGGAAATTAACAACAGGAAGACAAAAAGTAATCACATAAGTACATGGAGACTGAATGATACACTCCTGAATAAGGACTGGATCAGGAAAGAAATAAGGGGAGAAATAAAAAAAATCCTAGAATTAAATGAAAATAGAGACACGACATACCAAAATCTGTGGGACACCTTGAAAGCGGTATTAACAGGAAAATTTATACTGAATGCCCACATAAGAAAAACAGAAAACACCCAAATAAATAACCTGATGACACACTTCAAGGATCTTGAAAAACAGGAACAATCGCAGCCCAAAGCCAGTAGAAGGCAGGAGATAACTAAAATCAGAGCAGAAATTAATGAAATAGAAAATAAAAAAATACAAAGAATCAACAAAACAAGAAGCTGGTTCTTTGAGAAGATTAACAAGATTGACAAACCATGAGCTAACCCTAACCAAAAGGAGAGAATCAATGCAAATTATCAAAATCAGAAATGAAAAAGGGGATATCGCCACAGATAGCGGAGAAATCCAGAGGATCATAAGAAGCTACTTTGAAAACTTATATTCCAATAAAATGGAAAACATGGAAGAGATAGAAAGATTTCTAGACACATACAACCTACCTAAATTGAACCAAGAGGATATATAAAAACTGAATCAACCAATAGCAAGCACAGAGATAGAAACAGCAATAAAAAGTCTTCCATCAAAGAAAAGCCCAGGTCCACATGGTTTTCCAGCCGAATTTTACAAAACCTTCACAGATGAACTAAAACCAATACTTCACAAGCTATTTCATGAAGTTGAAAGAGATGGAATTCTTCCAAACTCTTTTTATGAGGCCAACATCACATTAATACCAAAGACAAATAAAGATACCTCAAGGAAAGAAAATTACAGACCAATATCATTAATGAATATAGATGCAAAAATTCTAAATAAAATACTAGCCATGCACATTCAAAACCATACTGAGAAAATCGTACACCATGACCAAATTGGTTTCATCCCAGGAAAGCAAGGCTGGTTCAACATACGCAAAACAATACATGTTATCCACCACATAAACCGAACTAAAAACAAAAATCACATAATCATTTCAATAGATGCGGAAAAGGCATTTGACAAAATTCAACACCCAATCATGTTAGGAACTCTACAGAAAATCAGAATAGAAGGAACATACCTCAACATCATTAAGTCAATATATAAGAAACCCAAAGCCAACATCATATTGAATGAAGAAAAATTGCCAGAATTCCCCTTAAAATCAGGAAGAAGACAAGATGCCCACTATCACCACTTCTTTTCAACATAGTCCTTGAAACTCTTGACAGAGCAATAAGACAAGAGAAGGATATTGTATTGGACAGGGTTCACTAGATTAACAGAATTCACAGAATGAGTATATTTGAAAAAGTGATTTATCAGATGGGCTTACAGTTTGAAACAATGTAGTCCCAAGTTCTGACTGCAAGTGGAGAGTCAGAGGAACTAGTAGCTGGTTGAGTGGTCTAAGGGCTGGAGTCTTAGGATCGGAGCAACCACAATTTCAGTCCCAGACCAAGATGTGAAGATTAGGATGGTCTTCGGAGAAATGATGGTGAAGTTTCAGTTTGAAGGGTTGGAGGCCGACGATCTCAGACGAGAGCAGAAGATCAAGAAGCTTTTCAGAGAAATGGTGAAATTCCAGTTCTATGAGCCAGAGGCTGACGATCTCAGGCGAGAGCAGATGTGTTTTCTTCAGAAAGAGTCGAGCATCGCGCTACGTGGCTTTTCCCCTCTTTTATCTAAGTCCTGCACCTATCAGAATCCTGCTGCCTACATTCAGGGCAGGCTTTCTGTTTAATCTGCTGTTACACACCCAAAGTCACATGATCTTGGGTGTGTCATGATCCGGTCAAGTTGACAAACTAGATTGACTATCACAAGTACACCCCTTGTCAACTTGACTCCTAACCCTGTCTTTTTAAATCATATTAATTTACAAATAAATGCAATAACAATATCAAAAATCTCGCTTAACATGATAAAGCTATCGCACGTATAACCAGAAATGCACCAATCACTTCCCCTGAATAGGAGGCAGGGCTTTCTGAGTGATACTTATTCCTAATACTTCAGTATTGATATAAAGTCCTTCAGTATTATATTACATAAAAGAGAAATAAGGGAAGAGATAAGATAGAGATATCTGCTTAACACACACACACACACACACACACACACACACACACACATATATATATATATATATATATATATATGTACACACAAACATATTCTTAACAGGATAACAAGAATATTTACAGCAATTACAATCCTCATTTCTGTAACTGGTCTCATGGCCGTAGTTGGTACTTATAACTATCTTCTTCTACTACCCATTCTGTATTTTCTCTACCTTCAGCCAGCACTTCGGCAGGTCTTGGTTCTTTACCCAGAGGGGTGACCCACACCTTCATTCCTGGAGGGTCTGAGACATTTGCCATCCTGTCCAGATTAGGTTGTTGCAGTTTTCCATTGATTTTAATAACAGAACATGGAAATACTAGGAGACACCCTAAGGGATCTCCTGCTTTCCAGGTATACTTTTCCTTACTCCC
>PVJS01032358.1:0-22825 GCA_004027185.1 Glis glis | reverse complement strand
GCCCGGCCCTCACCTCCCGCGCGACGTCGTCCCGCCCGGACCTCACCTCCCGCGTGGCTACGTCCCGCCCGGCCCTCACCTCCCGCGTGGCGACCTCGTCCCGCCCGGACCTCACCTCCCCGCGCGACCTCGTCCCGCCCGGACCTCACCTCCCCGCGTGGCTACGTCGTCCCGCCCGGCCCCCACCTCCCGCGTGGCGACGTCGTCACGCCCGGCCCTCACCTCCCGCGCGACCTCGTCCCGCCCGGCCTTCACCTCCCCGCGCGGCCTCTGGCCCTCACCTCCTCCGCGCGCGGCCTCTGGCCCTCACCTCCCCGCGCGGCCTCTGGCCCTCACCTCCTCCCCGCGCGGCCTCTGGCCCTCACCTCCCCGCGCGGCCTCTGGCCCTCACCTCCTCCCCGCGCGGCCTCTGGCCCTCACCTCCCCGCCGCAGGCCGAGCGCCGTTTCCGGCCCCCCAGGACCCCAGCCCGGCCTAGCGGAGCGCCAAGCCTTGGATCGTGTCTGCACCTCGCCTTTTCCTCCAGCAGTTTATGATTGGTTTTGAGATCCATTCGCAAGACACTGTGTCAATTCTCATTAAATAAAATCCTAATTTGGGTGTTGAGCCTACCAAACGATGGCTCTGCCCTCACCTACTCGGCTCCTCCACCGCCTCCACCACGGCCCCTAAACGCGAACCCAGCCTGCCTTCTCGTAGAAGTGAGCCAGTCCTCAGCACTGGGACTGTTTCTTACTATCTAAAAAGTGTGCATGGTTGTAATCCCAGTACTTGGGAGGCTGAGACAGGAGGATTGCAGGTTCGCGGCCAGCCTCAGCTACTTAGTGAGACCCTGTTTCAAAATAACAAGTAAAATAGGGCTGGAGGTGTAGCTCAGAAATAGAACTCCCCTGGGTCAATCCTCAGTACCCAAGGGGGGAGTGTGTTACATATATTATTTAATATCACTATGCTACCCATTAGGTCAACATTACCTTGACAAACTTATTTCGGAGATAAAATTAAATTTCAGAAATAAATGTTTAAAAAAGAAAAAACAGCTGGGTGTGGTGGCGAATGCTTGTAATCCCAGTTCTTGGGAGGCTGAGACAGGAGGATGACCGGCAACTTAGTGAGAATCTGTTTCAAAATAAAAAATAAAATAGAGCTGGGGGTGTAGCTCAGGTAAGATGCCCCTGGGTTCCATCCCCAGTACCACCACCACCAAAAAAAAAAAAAAGAATTTACAAAAACAGCAACAATGTATTATGCTGTAAATGCAAGCAACAAACTGTAAAAGTAAGCTGCTCTTTTCATTTTCTTTAATAGAATTGACTTCTGAAGATTGGCAGGGGATGCTTTCACAGGAAAACGTTTTGTAGATGGTAAAATAGCAACCAATGAATGATGTCTTTCTTGCAGATGTTTTCCCTTTCTTTTGCAAACTCCCACCTCTGACATCTAAGGCCCACATATTACTGTCTGACTGCCCTATTCCTATTGTGTCTTTTTTCTGTGATTCTACTGTTTATGACCTTGGAAAAACCCAAACTTCTAAGTCTTAATTTGTCATCCTCAAAGACAGTATGGATTCCTAACACAAATATTCTTGCAAGGGTTAAATAAAATGTTTGTAATAGTCCTAGCATATGATAAATGCTCAGGGATATTAATTTCTTTCGTCTTTCCTAGAATGTAAAATCATTTTAGGATTTTGATAGATCAATTATTTCAATAATGATAAACTAATAAACTTCACCAAGTCTATGAAGCAAAATAAATACTACTTGCCCTCATAAATTATTCATACTACAAAGCTGAATTACCATTCCTCGCAAAGGTTACTGGACCCATATACTTAATAGAGGAAGCTATCTTAGCAAAAGAGGATACATTTGTTAGGAACTGAATGTTTGTGAATCCTCCAGTCTTTTGAAATTCATATGTTGAAATTTAATCCCCATTGGATATGGGAACTTTGGGAGGCAATTTAGATTCATGAGGCAGAGCCTTCATGAGTAGATTAATGTCCTTATAAGAAGAGGCTAGACACCAAGCTTGCTTTTTCCCCCCACCATGTTAGGATTCAAGGAGAGTCAGGAGGAAGGTCCTCACCAGACATCAGATCTGCCTGCATTGTGATCTTGGACTTTCCAGCCTTCAGAACTCTGAGAAATAAATTATTTAAGCCACCTCATCTATGATAATTTGTTATAGCAACACAAAGTAAGGCTGAATTTGTGATAAATTCAGCAATAGGCTGGTACAGAGTGACTTTTACTGTCAAAGCAAATGCTCACCATGTTCATAAACAAAACCTTTCATTCACTGATTCATTCAACAATGTCTTTCCCATAAAATAACTTAATACAAATGTGAAAGCTTTAATTTTTTAAAAAAAAATCAGGACAATGATAGAGTTGCTAAAAAATATCCCATTTTGGGGATTGAGTGCCTTGTTTTTTAGAAATGTTGCCACATTTCTCAAGAAAACATTTTAATCCTGAAAATTTCTTTCTTTTTTTTTTTTGCGATACTAGGGATTGAACTCAGGGCATTCTACCTCCAAGATACATCCCCAGCCCTATTTTTTATTCTTTATTTTGAAATAGGGTCTCACGAAGTTGCAAAGGGCCTCACTAAGTAGCTGAGGCTGGCCGGGAACCCGCATCCTCCTGTCTCAGCCTCCCAAGTAACTGGGATTACAAGCATGCACCACCACATCCAGCTCGCTTTCTCTCTCTTCCCTCCTTCCTTCCTTCCTTCCTTCCTTCCTTCCTTCCTTCCTTCCTTCCTTCTTTCTTTCTTTCTTTCTTTCTTCTTTGCAGTAATGGGGATGAAACCAAGGGGCATTCTACCTCTGAGCTACACCCCCAGCCCTATTTTTTATTCTTTATTTTGAAATAGGGTCTCACTAAGTTGCGGAGGGCCTCACTAAGTAGCTGAGGCTGACCGCAAACCCAGATCCTCCTGTCTCAGCCTCCCGAGTACTAGGATTACAAGCATGCGCCACCATGCCCAGTTTAATCCTAAAAATTTAATTTTACAACCAATGCGCCAATGCTATAATAATACTTTAGGTCAAATAACATAACTAACATTTGAAATAAAAAGTCATCTATATCCACTTCTAAGTGAGAAGCTCCCCAGTGAAACTTGTGAAAACTATAGAAACACAACCATTCATACCCTCTGAAAATGGTCCTAGGGAAAAAAGCAAAAGAGAAAACTCCTCAAAAAAAATCTATGAAAATTCTGCAAAAAAAAAAAATGGCAGGAATCTATGGTATTTTAACCAAGACTACTTCCTTCCTCCCTCCTCCCAGTTTAGGAAGGCAGAGACAATTCCAGACTACTTTAGTGGAGAACACAGGGCTCCCTCTGCCCCAGCTCCCACACAGAGGGCTTTTTCTCCCTTCTTTTCCTTCCTTTTATTTTTGGTTGTGGTAAAATCTGCATAGTATCCATAAGTATATAATTCAGTGGCATTAAATACATTCAGAATATTATATGACCATCACCATTATCCATGCCTAAAGTTTTTCATCACTCCCCACAAGAACTTTGTACCCATTAAACAATAACTCCTCCCTTTCCCCTTCTTCCAGCTCCTAGTAATCTCTATTCTACTTTTCATCTCTATAAGTTTGCCTATTCTAAGTTCCTCATATAAGTAGAATCAAACAATATTTGTCCTTTGTGTCTGGCCTATTTTACTTAAAACAATGTTTTCAAGATTAGTTCATGTAATAGCCTATATCAGAATTTCATTCCTTTTTAAGGCTGAATAATATTCCACATTATATATACACCACATTTTGTTTATCTGCTTGTTTCCCTGGTCAGGGGACATTTGGGTTGCTTCCATCTTTTGGTATTGTGAATAACACTGCTGTGAACATTGATTTATCTCTTTGAGTCCCTGCTTTCAATTCTTTTGAATATGAAATTGCTGGGTCATATGGTGGTTCCGTTTAATGTTTTTTAAAAACACCAAACTGTTTTCTGCAGAAGCTGCACCACTTTTCATTCCCACTAATAAAGTACAAGGGTTCAGGTTTCCTGACCAACATGTTGTTTTCCATTTTTAAAATTATAGTTATCCTAATAGGTGTCAAACAATATCTCATTGTGATTTTGATTTGCCTTTTCCCTAATGACTAATGGTGTTGGGCATCTTTTCATGTGCTTAATTGTCATTTAAATGTTTTCTTTGTGGAAATGTCTATTCAGGTCCTTTGCCAATTGGGGGACATTATTTATTCTTTTATTGTTGAGTTTTAGGAGTTCTTTATATATTCTGAGTATTAATCTCTTATTAGATGTATGATTTGCAATATTTTTCTCCCATTTAGTAAGTTGTCTTTTGGCTTTTTTGATGGTATACTTTGGTGCATAAAAGTTCTTAATTTAATAAAGTCCAGTTTGTCTATTTTTTCTTCTGTTGCCCTGATTTTAGTGTCATATCCATGAGGTTGTTGACAAGTCCAATATTAAAAAGCTTTTCTCCAGTGTTTTTTTCCCCATAGTTTTATAGTTTAAGCCCTCATATTTTGGTCTTTGATCTATTGGGGGCTCATCATGGATCAACAAAGTATATCTGTATAGCCTTAAGGATTAGGGTTAAGGGAGGGCTCAATTTCACATAAAAAAAGAGGAGATGAGGTAGTTTCCAAAGGACAAATAATAGGTGTTTGTGACACAGAGCAAGATAGGTTTTGGCTAATGCAACTGATGCCATGAGTTCTTGCTCATATATATCGCCAATATCACCAAAATTCTCTGTACTTTGTAACCTTTTTTTTTTTTTGGTATGGTACTAGGGGTTGAACCCAAGGGCATTGTACCTCTGAGCTAAATCCTCATCCCTTTTTAAATTTTTTTTAAAAAAAGGATCTCACTAAGTTGCTGAGACTGGCCTCAAGCCTGCGATCCTCCTGTCTCAGCCTCCGAAGTACTGAAATTACAGGTGTGCACCACCATACCTGGCTATAATCTCCTTTTAATCTGATTAATCAGGAGGAATTGATACTGAAAATTAGTGTTGATAACTCTAGAGAAGCAGGAACTAAGAACTGTTGAGGTATCAGCACTATTTTTCTGTGGGTGACAGCCAGAAATGTATTGTTATTCATTGTCAGGTTTAGACAAGAAAATAAGGGAATCATTTGGAAAGAAACTGAAAATTATACCAATAATGTATGAGAAAAGAAAAGAAAAAAGGAAATAAAGGCAATCTGGTATGATGGGAATCTTGGGAGGAAAGAAGTTTAGGGAGTAACAGACGATTTATCTATGTATTCAATAGGTGCTTAAATAGCAAAAGGATGGCTGAATGAAACACAAAGGATAGTTGTTCTTCAGGGAAAATTTAATAAGTATCCATGTGACAAAAAATACTAGACATAAATTGACTAGAAAATAATTCCTTAAGTTTCAGGTGCAAAAGAGGATTTTTAATATTTACTCCTCTCACCAAATGAATTTGAACTATCTTCTATTCTCCAAAGCCAAGAATATTGATCCTAACAGTACTGCTAAATGGGCTGCTCCAATTAGATCCAGAACCAAAGAATCTCACAGCTGCTGCCAGGAAAATGTATTATAAGTCAGTTGATAAAGATTCAGTATTCAATATTTGTTCTTTGTACTTGATTGTATAAGTAGAGTCCAAAATGTAGTAACACAAACCCTGAAGTGAGAAGCAAACAGCCCAGGAAGATTAAGGTTTATTTGGGGAAATAAAGTCATTTTCTAATCAAGAAACAATTCCAGTTCCTTCAGGAACAAGTGAAGACTGGTAACCAGTGTATATGCTCTATGGTTAGTTGTATTTAGGTCTGTGTAGTAAACCGTACCCACTTCTCATTGCAGAGTATACCGGGTTTAGTCATTTTCTAAATTTTTTCTCTATCATTATAAAATTCTTGGATACATGGGAATTAACATGTTCCTTCAGGTGGTTAATATCTGAATGGGGTAGACCTTATCTGACTACTATAATCAGGATTCTGGCATTCAGAATCTTTTATTCTTTTTTTTTTTTTTTTGCGGTACCGGGGATTGAACGCAGGGGCATTCTACCTCCGCGCTACGCCCCCAGCCCTATTTTTTAGACTTTATTTTGAAACCGGGTCTCACGAAGTTGCGGAGGGCCTCACCAAGTAGAGATAGAGAGAGAGAGAGACAGAGAGAGGGAGAGAGAGAGAGAGAGAGCAGAGGCTGGCCGCGAACCCGGATCCTCCAGTTTCCGCCTCCCAAAGTACTGGGATTATAAGCGTGCGCCACCACGCCCGGCTCTTTTATTCTTAAATAAGATTGTCTTAATGAAACATGGAACACATTATATCTGTAAAAAGATTATTTGGAGAAACTTTTAAAAGCCACTGACAGACATTTTTAAGAGATTTAAATGTCAGGAATCAGAGAATAAAACAGACTTTAAAAACTGGCATTTTTCTTTTGTCTTTTATCTCAAGATAAAAATAATTGGCAAGATCTTGTAGTAATACGATTAATATTGTATATATGTTGTTTAGAAATAAGACAGTTTCTAGAGGCAATATAATTTTGCAGTTAATTAAGAGATCTTGCTGTGTTGCAAATAACTAGTTATGACACCGGACTGATTGGGATGTAAACAGAGTAACAAATTTTAAAAATGTCATGAAGAAGCAGGAATAATCCATTTGCTTATAATCCTTTCCAGGAAAGGGGGAGGGTATTGAGAGAGGCTATTGCAACTGGCAGATCATTATTCATTTGTGATACATGTTGAGTTAGGATGCTTTCAATCATGGGTTATCTCATGTTTAATTTTGTCAAAGCATTGAGAAAGCGCAGTGCATATAATAGCATACATTTTCACTTTTTGGGTGATCCTTGGAACTATGTTCGGAATGCTGTATCCATGTCTGTCCAGAGTTTACAGCCACCACAAGGGAAATAGACACATCCGTTTTCTCACAACAGCAGACACCATCAATAATCACCAGAGAAGGGAAGAGACTAAATCTAAAGAAGATGTTCTTTAGAAATTCTGAATGTTCACAGCTCCTGCCAGTCTGAAGAGTGTGAGATATCTTTCTCCAGGGAACATGAGCATTTTGAAATGCACAAGGAATAAAAGTAGCTCAGTGCTGAGGTTAGGTCCCCTAAAAGAGCTAGGCAAGCTAAGGAAGATGCAGTCACAACCAGGAAGCAGCAAACCGAGTATGAAGCAGTGGAGAAACATTTAAATGATACTTCCAAGCTGGGCACGGTGGCGCACGCTTGTAATCCCAGTACTTTGGGAGGCAGAGACCGGAGGATCCGGGTTCGTGGCCAGCCTCAGTTCTCTCTCTCTCTCTCTCTCTCTCTCTCTCTCTCTCTCTTTCTCTCTCCTTAGTGAGGCCCTCCGCAACTTCATGAGACCCGGTTTCAAAATAAAGTATAAAAAATAGGGCCGGGGGTATAGTGTAGCGCGGAGGTAGAATGCCCCTGGGTTCAATCCCCGGTACCGCAAAAAAAAAAAAAAAAAAAAAATGATACTTCCAGACTGTTCACTGGACCTGTCCTCAGTGAGCCTTCCAAAGTTAAGGCTCCTGCTTAGGAGAGATCTGCTACCATCAGAAAACACATTGCTGAGACAGAGGTGGTAATATAGGCAGATCCACTGTCTCCGTGGGTGCAATGGCAGCTCTAGAAGTGGGAGCTATGAAATCAGCTTAGGAAGGTGAGCCTGCAATTTATGATGATTAACAGGACAGATCACCAAGGCCAGGAGTTCATTGAGTCCCTTCCTCTAGTTGTCAGCTGGGAAACAGGAGGCTCTGTTGGGTGGGGAGTGTCAGAGAAGCCAGGATTCCAACAATTAAAGGGCATGGTCTCAGAGTAATAATTTGTTTTATTGTCTTTGGTGGGGAAAGAGTTACCTCTATTGTGACCTTGCTTTGCCTAACTCAGATTAGTGGCCTAGGAAACACCAGTGTCACCAAAGGAATTGAGATAATATTCTACAGTTTATAAGCATGGATATGGGAAAATGAGAATTCATATAAATGGTGTGTGTGTATGCCTGAGTGAGTGAATGAGAGAGTAGATAGATTGTATATGTGTATTATGTTATAAACTTTTTTTTTACAGTATTGGGGATCCAACCCAGGGCCTCACACATGCGAGGCAAGCACTCTACCGCTGAACCACACTCCCCAGCCCTAAAGGTTTGTTTGTTTGTTCGTAGCAATGGAGATTGAATCTAGGGGTGCTATACCACTGAGCTACATCCCCACCCCTTTTTATTTTTTTATTTGAGACAGGGACTCGCTAAGTTGCCCAAGCTGGCCTCAAACTTGCAATCTTCCTACCTTAGCCTCCCTAGTAGCTGGCATTACTAGCAAACACCACCACACCAGGCATGTATCTGTATTATGGAGAGGGGAGGAAAATGGAGTAGAACCAACTGGATAAAGAATGGATTATGCTGGGCGTGGTGGTGCACACTTGTAATCCCAGTACTTGGGAGGCTGAGGCCGGAGGATCAGGTTCGCAGTCAGCCTCTCTAGTGGGGCCCTTCGGAACTTTGTGAGACCCTGTTTCAAAATAAAGAATAAAAAATAGGGCTGGGGGTATAGCTCGGAGGTAGAATGCCCCTGGGTTCAATCCCCAGTACCAAAAAAAAAAGAAAAAAAAAAGAATGGATTATATAGTCAAGCAGAAGGAATATTGTCTTTCCACTAATAAATACAGCAGTGTGGGCTAAAGCAAGTCCAAGTGAAAGTGTTCTGACCAGAAACACATCCCAACAGGAAAAGGCTGAGGACTTAAGAAATACAAGGAGACTGGTATGAAATAAAATCTCTATAAGTCCAGGAAATGATAAGAGGGTGATGAATATGAAAGTGAAATAATTATTATTAGAAAATTAGTATTATTATTAATTAAATTATTATTATTGTATTATTGGAAAATTTCAGATAACTATGGAATAAAAGCTATCAAATTATAAGGTGGAATTAAAAGTAGGAACTTTATTCACCTATTTTATGTGATTTAAAATTAATAGTATATTTTAAAAATGCCATCCTAGAGGCCGGGCATGGTGGCACATGCTTGTAATCCCACTTCTTGGGAGGCTGAGACCAGAGAATCGGTTTTGCAGCCAGCCTCAGCTACTTAGTGAGGCCCTCCGCAACTTAGTGAGACCCTGTTTCAAAATAAAGAATAAAAATAGGGCTGGGGGTGTAGCTTGGAGGTAGAATGCCCCTGGGTTTAATCCCCAGTACCACACACACCAAAAAAATGCCGTCCTAGAAAAAAAAAATTATAGCATTAACTCTAAAAAGAATTCCTGCCAAATCCCACGTTCACGCTTCCTGTTTCATCCACACTTGCAGGAATGAGCAAGTAACTAGCAGGAAACCTTCTTCCAGCAGAATGCCTTGTATCACAAGTCATTTGTGGAAGTTCTGACTGTTATTTTGTAGGCTATCATCTGTAATACTGAAGAATTTAAACATATTTTCCAGGATAAAAGTACCATTTGCAAGATTTATCTGAAATTTTCCCTAAATTAGAAAATATCTTAGACTTTTTTGCCTAAATTTCCCTATACCTGGTCTCCAGTTCTTTCTAGAAATGATAGTATTGCCCTTGAACAGACATTGACACTGATTTTTGTTGTTGTTTAAACGTTGCAATAAAAAAGGTTATTTTTTAAATCTCTGGCTTTGAACAAATTCCCACTTTACTTGCAACATCTACTGTTACCTGGAGTGGGCTTAAAGTGTAAAAAAGATTTTTTTCTTTTGATTTAACTCCCAAGTGTCATCTTCCCCAATATCTTCATATATACAAATCACATAAAATATAAATGTAGCATAGCATCCTCTAAACAGCTCTGAAATTTCTTAATATTTTATTTCCCCTCAACCTAACATCTGAGCTGCCATATGTTTTGAATTTTTCTAACTCAGGAGGTTGCATCACAAGTCACAAATCTGCATGGTCTGAAGCACATGACTGGATCACTTCTCAGCCTTTTGGCCAAAATCAAACGTGTCTGTTCTTATCAGTCTAAAGCATGTGACTGGAAAAGCTCTAACATCAGAAGTTAGTGGTACTGATCCACATGCAAATGGAAAAAGGTATACCCCCTCCAAATACAAATCTGATAAAAAAGCTAAACAATTCTTTTCAAGTCATAAAAACAAATTTTAAAGCCTATCACTTATGAACAGCATATTGCATTTGATTCATATTTCCCAGTTGAAAAGGTTTCTTAGAAGTTTCTTATCTATAATTTCTGGATGCTAAAAATGAGTAAAATTTTAGGCCAAATAAATAATTGCAACTCTCTGAGAAATCTACAATGATTGTTATGCTTAAAATGAAACCACTAGTCACTGTCAGAGCCAGAGAACTCAAATCTCCCTATACGTGGTCCCCTGCTCTTTCTACAAACTATACTACCTCCCTTGAACAACACTTAGCAGATAACACCTAGAGTATTTCATTCACTTTTGAATGATTCGTTTTCATTCAAACGAATGTTTGAATGAACGAATGTTGGCAAACTAAAGTGTGTTTAAAGATGGGAAAACAGGAAGGTTAAGGAACCTAGGACTTAAAGAATATTTAAAGAAAGAGGTTAGAAGGCCAGGAGGAGCAGTATATAATGTGGACAAGAAAAGACTCAGGAAATAACTGGCTCTTTTCAAATATTTAAGGAACTCTTGTAGGGGAATAAATATTCTTTGTTCATGCTTTTATAGGCATGGCTTCAGAAGGCAGAACCACTGAATTAAAGTTGTTACTGAGTGAAAAAGAGATTTCAGCTATGAAGTCATATGAAAAAGACCTTCCTATTTTTTCTTATAAAATTTATTTATAAATAATTTATGTACAATGAACTATATCCATTTAAAACACACAATACAATGAGTTATGACAGTTGTATGTATCTCAAAAATCACCACCTAAATAAAAAAATACTACAGAACTTTTCCAGGACCCCGAAGATCGCTCCTTTCCTTTATATTCAATTGCTCCATCTGCCCTTGGCCCCAAGCAACCACTGCTCTGCTTTTTATCACGATGGTATAGTTTGCATTTTATATAAATGGAATCATACATCGTGTTCTCTTTTGTGTCTGGTTTTTTCACTCAGGCTAATGATTTTCAGATCATCCCCATTGTTTTGTATACCAGTACTTTATTTCTTTTGCTGGATATTGTTCAATATAGTTCAGTGATACAATAGTAGACCTTGTATGGATATACTATATTTTGTTTATCCATTCACTGGTTGATGGACATTGTGTTTTTTTCCAACTTGGAGTTATTGTGAATAAAGCCGTTATGAGCATTTGTGGGGTTGTGAAGTGGTCATATGTTTTCATTTTTCTTGTGAGTGGAATGAATAAATTGTACAGTTGTATATGTTTAACTTTTTAAGAAAGTTCTATATTGTTTTCTGAAGTGGCTGTACCATTTTATTCCTGCCTCCAGTGTATGAAAGTTCCAGTTAATCTTCCACCATGCCAACACTTATTTTGTCAGTGTTTTTTCATTTTATCGTTTCTAATAGTTGTCATGGTATCTTGTGTTTTTATTTGCATTTCTCTGATGATGAACCAAATTAAGTATCTTTTCCTTTACTCAAGATAGCTTTTATAAGATATCTTATAAAAGATAACTTTTATTAACTTGCCTTCTTATTGTTGAGCCTTCATTCAGATTACCAATTGGTCCTTTGTCAGATATATGATAGAGAATATTTTCTCCTATTCTTTCTTAATAGTGACTTCCAAAGAGCAAATATTTCATCTTGATGAAGTCCAATTCATAAAATTTTTCTTTTATGATTCATGCTTTTTTGTGTCCTGAAATATATGCCTGCCTCAAATTGGCTAAGATTTTTTCCTATTTTATTTGCCAGTAGTCTTACAGTTTTAGCTTTATCTTCAGGTCTATCATGCGTTTTACTTAATGCTACCTATTGTTTGAAGTCAGGGTAGATGTTCTTTGTTGTTGTCTCCATATGGACATCCAGTTTTTCCAGAAGACTTGGTTGATTTTCCTTTTCCCATTGAATTGCTATGGCAACTTCATTGAAAATAAATTGACCATATAATTGTAGTTCAACTTCTGGACCCTTATTCCTTTTTTTTTTTCGGTACTGGGGATTGAACCCAGGGGCATTCTACCTCCGAGCTATACCCCCAGCCCTATTTTTTATTCTTTATTTTGAAACAGGGTCTCACTAAGTTGCGGAGGGCCTCACTAAGTAGCTGAGGCTGGCCGCGAACCTGGATCCTCCGGTTTCAGCCTCCCAAGTACTGGGATTACAAGCGTGTGCCACCACTCCCAGCTGGACCCTTATTCTGTTAATGTATATACCTAGGTTTTTATCTTATCTTTATCTTTATATTTAAAGTACATCCTTGTTATTTAAAGTATATTTCTTACAGTTAGTAGATGGTTAGTTCTGTTTTTTAACCTATTTTGATAGTCATTGTTTCTTTATTGGGACATTTAGTCTATTTTTACTTGTAGTTATTCATGTGGTTGGATTCACGTCTACTATTTCAGTAATTTTTCTGTTTGTCATCTCAACTTTCCGTTTCTCTGTTCCATTCCTATCTTCTTTCAAATAATTTAAATCATCCAGGCATAGTGGTGCACACTTGTAATCCCAGTACTTGGGAAGCTGAGACAAGAGGATCACAGGTTCACAGCCAGCCTCAGCAACTTTGTGAGGACCTCCACAACTTAGTGAGACACTGTTTCAAAATAAAATAGGGCTGGGCGTGTAGCTTGGAGGTAGAATGCCCCTGGGTTCAATCCCCAGTACCACAAAAAAATAATAATAATAGGGCTGGGGGTGTAGCTTAGAAGTAGAATGCCCCTGGGTTCAATCCCCAGTACCACAAAATAATAATAATAATAATAATAATAATAATAATAATTTAAATCAAAGATGAACATTATATTTCATTTTATCTCTTAGCATTTTAACCATACCTTTTCAAAAAATTTAGTCATTGCTTTAGATATTACAATATGCATCATTAAACTTTTTGCATTCTAATTAGAGTTAATGTAGTACCTTGCAGCTATCTAGGTCCATTTACCCTCATTATCACCATCCTTTATGTCATAGTTGTTTAAAGTATGATTTATACATACGTTTTATATTTATTTATTTTTCATTTGTTTAGTGTGTGTGTGTGTGTGTGTGTGTGTGTGTGTGTGTGTGTGTAGTAATGGGGATTGAACCCAGAGGCATTCTATCTCCAAGCTAAACACCAGCCCTATTTTATTTTTATTTTGAAACAAGGTCTCACTAGGTTAATAAGAGTCTCAGTACTTGCTGATGCTGTCCTTGAACCTGCTATCCTCCTATTTCGGCCTCCCAATTATGGGATTACAAGCATGCACCACCATGCCCCACTCTACATACATTTTAAATCCCTTAAGACAGTTCTAACTTTTGCTTCTCAAAATCATATATACTTTTTTTTTGTGTGTGTAGTACTGGGGTTGAACCCAAGGGCACTGTACACCCCCAGCCCTATTTTTTTTTTATTTTGAAACAGGGCCTCGCTAAATTGCTGAGGCTATCCTCGAACCTGCAATCCTCCTGTCTCAGCCTCCCAAGTACTGGGATTACAGGCCTGTGCCACAGTGCCCAGCTTTACTTTACATTTGAGGACAAAAAGAAAGCAAAATATTCCAGAGCTCTCCCTGCTTTTTCCCCCAGTTTTCTCTGCCTCCCCTTAAAGTCTCACTGACTTGTATATTATCTCCTGAATTCACTAACTTCCCATAGTCTGCTTCAAATATCTGATCTTGATAGTATTCCTTCCTCAATCATAATAGATGCTCCTCTCAATTTTTCTTCTAGTCAGTATCTCCCTCACAAAAACCTTTCTCTCAAATCATGAAGGACATCTCTTTTTGTAATTTCTTTTCTACATCTTTGAATGCAATAGGAATCCTGATTAAAAGGCCATTGGGTGACTCTGTTGGAATTCCCATTCCCTGGCAGCTCCTTGCTGAGCACTTTTGTGATGATCTTATGGTTTGTCTTGGACTCTAGATGTGTCAGAAATCTGGAGGTCCACTAAATGTGTTTGCTCTTCCTCAGCAGAACTTACTGCATTTCCCAGTATTTTACAGACAAACTGACTAACTCTTATTATATGATTAGAAGGGATATGGTGTCCCAGTGCTAAGGCAGTTAAAAGAAAGTATGCTTTTTCCATTCTGTCCATAGGAACCAAGAGGAACTCAAGGACCTAAAAGGGAGCTGAAGCATTAGACAGAAGGACCCTGGGTCCCTGAAATGTGTCATATGGAAGCCACCTGCCCAACATTTCATTAGACTCTGATAGTGCTGGAGATAAGCTTTGGCTGCTCTAAGCCATTGAGATTTGGGAGCAGGGCTGGGGTGTGTATGGGGGGGATGGGAAACATTGTCACTACTTCATAGCTTTGCCTATTTTAATTAATTTGCCACATAATTTTTTCCCTCAGTTATACCAAAATATTCTCTAATTGGGACTTTAGATTCAAAGTAATTATGTGAAACTAAGTCATATAAAAGACAAATTTTGTACTTGGGAGGCAGAGACCGGAGGATCCGGGTTCGCAGCCAGCCTCAGCTACTTAGTGATGCCCTCCGCAACTTTGTGAGGCCCGGTTTCAAAATAAAGTATAAAAAATAGGGCTGGGTGTGTAGCTCAGAGGTAGAACGCCCCTGGGTTCAATCCCCGGTACCGCAAAAAAAAAAAGACAAATTTTAAACACTTTAAATGAAACATTTAACTAGCGATTTCCACCACTAACTTTTCTTAGTAGGTTGCTTTTTTAGGTTATAGTCTCTAATATCTTCTCAATAAGGAGAGAGAACAAGAGATTTAGATAGTCTCAATTACTATGTAAATGTTTTGAGCTATAACATACAGACATACAAAAAAGTACAAAACTCTCAAGTATACAGCTTCATGACTTTTTATACAACAATACCCTTACCATCCCCCTAAGTAAGAAATAAAACAATGATTACCTTTTAAATGTAACTTCCATACATTATTATTGCCTGGACTTGAACTTTGTATAAATTGAATTATATAATATGTACTCTTATGTGACTGACTTCCTTTGCTCAATATCATGTTTATGACGGTTTCACGTCAATTTGTTGACTTTTGTTGCTATCTAGTATTCCATTTTAAGAATATACCAAATTTGTTTAACCATTCTTCTGTTGATGAACATTCTAGTTGTTTCTATTTGGGGACATGTTTCTCAGTGCACTTATGAATGCATCTTTGTTTGGTGTACTGTAACTAGGAATGGAATGTCTGGGTCATACAATATGCCCGTGTTCAGTTTTAGCAAATACTGCCAAGCCATTTTTCAAAGCCATTGTACCAATTTACAATCTTTCTATTTGCTCTACATCCTAGCTAATAATTGGTATAGTTAAATTTTTTAATGTAAATCATTCTGATAGGTATGAAGTAGTATTCCATTGTGGTTTTAATTGTATTTCTCTTGTTACTGAGGAGACAGAGCACCTCTTAATTTTTTATTGGTTAGCTTTTGGGATGTAAATTAAATGTCTGTCCCAGTTTATAACCCCTTTCTTTTATTGATTTATAGGCATTATTTAAGTATTTTGTCAGCTACATGTATAGAAATATCTTCTACTTTGTAATTTGCCTTTTTGTCCTCTTTTTTATGTACACAAAGCTTGAGTTTTATTTTTTTCTCGGGTTGGAGATTCATCTTAACATGCATGCATTTTAAAACAGTAACTGGTTCTCAAACTGTTTTGAGTAGACATGAGACAAGCACGGGCGTTGAAAATTCCTATTAAAAAAATGGTGCTTGCAGTAGGAAATCGAGAAGTCACACATGTGGTGGGGTGGTAGTGTATCCTGCTTCCCCAAAAGGTGACTCCAAACTTCATTCACATTTTTTTTTTTTTTTGCTTACAATGATTTCAGACCTGATGCTATGGTGTACTGAGCAGCACTGGGCCTCCTTTAGAGGCTGCTGGCTCCCACTTCCTCACAGAATGGCTGTGAACTTCTAGAAGTTTTCTCCTCAGCCTCCTTCCTGGGATCTCAGCACAACATGTTGAGTCTCCTTTCCCCTCTGGCGCACTCTTCGTAAGTGGCACATCTCAGAGGAGGGCTAGGGCTATGTCGCTGCCCTCTACGGATGGCTGGCAGATTTGGGGGTAGCTGTCTGAGTGTGTGAAAACGCAATGTTAAACAAGTTAGATACCTGGTAGTTGCTTTAACTGGTAAGATTGTGTGACACTTCATACACATTGTGGCAACATGATGGGCAGACCGGTTGCAGAGGAGCCGCAGGGCTGGGCTGTGGAGGCCGCCAGAGGCCAGCTTTCCAAGCTTTGGGGGTGCTGGGCCTGACTGCGAGCAGATCCAAAATTTCACTCTTGATTATGAGGGGGGAAATCAAGTCCAAACATTATTCCTACATAATTCCTTTCCAAAGTCAAAATTGTTTTTTCCATGAGCCACACAGTTCCAAGTGCTTCCCCGAGTCACTTCGCGGTCCTGCTGTAGTTGCTCAGAGCTGCCTGTGCCCTTCCTGGAGTGGGGGCAGTGGTCTGACCCCCATCTGCCTCTCCAGGAGGGGTTCCCACCCAATTGGGCAGCCCCAGGAAAGTCCAAGGATGCCGTCTCCATTCCTTCCTGACCTAAATGCTGTGGGAAGGACACTGAGCACTGGTTCCTGCTCCGGGTGCTGAGCTTGGCCAGGTTTGGAGGGAGCCCCAGGAAACCATCTATTCATTCAAAATGGTTCCACAAACCAATTTCACATCTTTGGGGTTATCTACAAGTTTTACCATCTGTCATCCCAAATCCCTGGTTCCTGGTGAGGGAGTGGGAAGATGTAGGAATGTACCTCCCCCAACACAGAGCAACCAGACCACTTTCCCTCCTAGCAGACCAGCACTCTGATGGCATCAGGGCACGTGTGGCTCACTTCTGAGGGCGGATGGAAGTCCTGAAGGATGCCACTCCTTCCAAGGAAGCCTGTGAGCCGCGTATCTGCCACAAGCCTAGAGGGGGCAACAAGGAAAGACAGCACCGAGGCTGGGACAGGGTCAAACCCCACCTCGGGCCTGCAAATTGGATTTCCTGTCACATCCTCAAGCGACACAAAAGCAACGTCAGGCTTGGATCCACACTCCAGTGTGGACGCCTTGCTCACTGTAACTGTCCAGGTGAGAAACCATGGGCACAGGGAGCCAGACACCTACATGGTGGGCCTGGGGCTTAAAGAGGAGTCTCTGCAAAGAGCACCCAGGCACTCGGAGCTCTGCCCCAGCAACAAGCCAGCCACAGAGGAGGAGGGCACTGGAGGTCAGGAGGAAGGAAACAACAGAGCTCACAAGACCTCATTTGATATACATCAGTTTCTGGGATTTTCCCAAAGGGGAAAAAAAAAACATTTAAACACGAGAGTCCTGATATATCCAAAGGTGCTTTCTAGTTCCTCTTGAGCAAGTGGGAGGCAGGCTTGGTAGTGAAGACATCTGAACTCCAAGGACATCTGAAGCCTGAGGTTTGGGTGACGATCACAGGTTCTTGAGAACCAACTGTCTGAGAGCCCAGCAGCTCCCTCGCCCCTTACCATCCCATGAGGATGGACCTGCTCCCCTCGGAGGTCTCTGACTATTATCCATGATGTCGGGTGTCAGCCTGTGGTGCTCCTTTGGGAGCACAGCATTGCAAAATAGGATGGAGGAGTAAAAATGCAACATTTCACTTGAATCCAAGGTGGAAAGGTGGAGGACATTATGCAGAATACTCTAAAAAATTAAAAAGTTAATCCAGATGAGAGCAAATGCAGTAGGGCTGTGGTGTCTCACCTCTTCTCCTTGCTGGCATCAGAGCACTTACTGAGCGAGACCCTTGTGCAGGGCCTATCGGGTGCCTCTTTAACTGAAGGGAACTGAGAGCTGGGTAGGGATGGGGAGGGTGACCAGAATGATGACATACATCGTTATAAATAGCAAACTTGGATCAATGAAATTTCAGAAACAAACCCCAAATTAACCCACAAAGTCATCTAGCCCCAAGGTATCTTAAAAGGTTACAAGGTACCAAAGGGAACTCCTTTTTAACCTGGATGAAACAGGAGAAAAAAACCCCAGGGTAAGCAGAAGGTGAGTGACAGCCTGTGAGCATGTGCACACACAGCAGCCCCTCCTCCCAGCTGGGGTTGCCTCAGTGTCACAGTCTGCAGTCTTTTCACTAACGCCTTCCCGACACCCTACTCTGTTCCCCACCCTCCCATGTAGCCCAAATACATCCTCTCCCTCTCCAGATCCCCGTCCTCATATCCGGCTCTCTGGCTCCAGCTGAAGGTAGAACATAATAACTAAGTCAGGATGTTGGACATGAACTCGCTGAAGCATTTGGAGTACTGTTCGGGGTTCACAGTCGAGATCTCAGCCCCTGCCCTGTGTTTCACCGTTTTAGCAGCATGTGCAGCTTTCTTCTTAGCATCATATGGCGTGAGGATATCAATGATGGCCATGAAATAAACCTCCTTCATGGGGGCATTTTCATGGCAAGACATCAACAGAAGGGTCAAACTCCCCGGGACCAAAGAACCGGGGAAAGCTGAGGAGGTTGCCAGGGCTGTCGGGAGGCGTGCCATAGGAGCACAGCAGGTTGCTGTCCACCCTGTCGTTCTCACACTCCTCTTCCTCTGCCTGCTCCTCTACCTCCATCTCCTCCTGCTCAGTCCGGTCCACGTCGTGGGTACCCACCAGCAGGCTGTAGTCCATGATCTTCAGCTGAGCCAGGAACTCAACGTCCCACTTCAGCTTCTCCAGAAAGTTCTTTTTACTCTCCTCTCCCACATGCAGCTCTGCCCTTCATTGAGGAAGTCATAGTCTTTGAATGTTGGCAAGTCCTTGGCCTTGTCCTTATCACTTGTTTCTCTGGCAACTCTAGAACCTTTAAGGTCATACTTGCGGTGTACAATGAGCCGATGACTGAACACATTCCTGGTGACCACCGTGTAGGTTTCCACGCTGTCCACAGTCAGTCGGTACATACCAAGGAACTGTGGCAAAAGTGTGTTGCCATGATACCCAACTATGAACTGGTGATATTTCTTTAAGATGTTGTGCATCTCAGCCACATCCTCACTTGACCCCGTCTTGATGACGAAGTGCCGATCATACGTGGTAAGGAAACACGAGCCACACCAGCCCTGGCTGTCACTGTTGATGGGGGGCACTGCATGTCACTGAGTTCTGGTAATCCTGATCATCAATTGCAAATCTCTCATGGAGATTTCAGAGCACCATGGGACAGTACTCCTTAAACTTAAAGCGGCTGGGGAGGTTCTCCTTATTGAAGAGATGATTGTCCACCTTGATCTTGCTGTAGACTTTGAAGTCATGTGGCATCAGAATGACAGGGACAGGGACATTGCTCAGTTCATTAATCGTGTGGTTCACCCCCCACATCAGGACACTGAGGATTGGCTCGCTGGCCCGGAATAGCTTCACTTTCTGGCACACGAAATGCTTCTTCTTGGTCTTGGTCTTGATGGCACTGAGCGGCACCACCACCACCTCCATGGTGCTGGTACAATTGGATGACATGCCCGGGGCAGCAGCGGTGGTGGAAGGGGGGGTGACAGAGACAGCACACAAGCCAGAAGCCCCAGGCCTCCCCCGGACCAATCCCCACCCCTGCTGCCTCACCTGTTGTCGCACCCATCCGGTCACCTCCCCACCCCGCCCCGGTGGTCCCGTCTGCCCCCCTTTTTGTCCTCTTGATGGTGTCCCTTGATTAACAGAAGCTTTTAATTTTAATGACATTAAATTTATATAGTTGGTCCTCTGTATCTGAGAAGTTCCACATTGTAGATTAAACCAAACATGAATAGAATAAAATTGTGTCTGTACTGAACATGTACAGACTGTTTTTCTTGCCATTATTCCCTAAACAACACAATACAACATTTATGTTGTATTAGTTATTATAAGTAATCTAGAGATGATTTAAAGTATATAGAAGGATGTGCATGGGTTATATGTAAATACTGTATCTATACAGTACTATTCATATATAATTATTTAATATCAGTCTTCCATCTAGAATGTGAGCTTTGTCAAGACTGATTTAATTTCATATATATGTGTACACACATGTGTGTATGTGATATATATGACATATACATATATGTATATATGTATATGATTTGAGCATTTGAGGATTTTAGTGTCCAAAGGGGGTCCTAGAACTAATCCCCATGGATACTAAGGAACAACTGTATTTCCTTTTTTGGTTAGTGCCGAGTTTAGGAAATCTTGGTCTACCTCAAGGTCATAAAGAAATTCTCCTATGTCATCCTCTAGAAGTATTATTGCTTTCATTCACACAAGAACTGATTTTTGTGTATTAGTTTTCCATAGGGATAGTCATTTGATCTGGCACTATTTATTGAAGAGACCACCCCTTCCCCTACTAAACTGCAGCAGCACCTTTGTCATATAACAAAGGTGAATTTATTTCTGAAGTCTATTGTGTTCCATTGCTATATCTATCCTTTGCCAATTCCCCTCTGTCTAAATTACTATGATCACCATGCTAGAATAAGTCTTGGTATTTGGTAGTGAAAGATTTTCAACTTTATTCTTCTTTAAGATTTTCTTTTTATATATGTTTTCATATAAATTTTAGAACTGGTTTGTCAAATTCTACAAAAAAATATTTCTGGAGTGTTAATTAGCAATGCACTGAATCAATAGATTGATTTGGGGAGAGCTAAAATATTATAATATAGTTATTATCAGATGATTTCTCATTTATTAATTTATTTTTATTATTTGTCCCATAAACAGATATAAACTTGATGAGAGAAGGAACTTTATTAATTTTATCTACTGCTGTATCCCAGAACCTAGATGAATACTTGGCACATTGTAGCTTCTCAATAAATATTTTTTGAATTAGGTAATTGATGTTCTACTGGGACCTCTCTCTCTTTTTTTGTTCTCTCCCTTTTCTTGATCAGTCCACTCAACTGTTAGATTCAAAATTATATGCCATTTACTCAGGGGACCCTTGCCTGATCTCCCAGACTGGGTCATACTCCCCTCTTATCTGTTCAGTGAATTTTTGTTTTGTTTTGCTTTGTTTTGTTTTGGTGCTGGGAACTGGACCCAGTGTCTTGGCATGCTAAGCATGTGCTTTACCACTAAGCTACATTCCCAGCCCCTGTTCCCTGTTTTGACACCCTGCATGTACTTTTCTTTTTTTTTTTAACACAGTCATACTGTTTTATAATACTAATAGTTATAATAGAATAACAAAAATTATTTAATATCAGTCTTCCATCTAGAATGTAAACTTTGTGAGGAGAAGGACCATGACTCTTGATTTCTTATTCACTTCTACACCAAAGTACCTGCCCTGGTACTAAGCACAAGACTGGTGTCAAAAAAGATGTTCTACTAAATTATTTTCTAAGAGAGGCCTAGATTCCCTCTGCTGGTTCTTAAAAATAGAAGTTGGTCATATTGCCAACACTTTGCTTCACAGATATCTACCTAGATATTTTCTTCTGGCTTTTTTGATGGACATTCGCCATTAGATTTCCTAGGCTGGGATGGGGGATGTCTTTCCCAGACTGGCTGAATCAGAAGACTGGGTTCTAAGTGTAAGTTCTTCAGTAGGACCTGGAGAAGCTCCGTGGCTAACAAGCTCTGCGAATAACTGCCGTACTGGTCGGTGAGCGTGGCGCCCACACTTTGGATCACATTCAGGACATTGCTGTACTCTCTGTACTCTGTGATGTTAACACTGCTCTGGTCCAGCTTCCCTGGTTGTCGCTGCCCATGATGTGTTCTGCTTTTGCTCTCAAGGCTACATTTCTTCTTTGGCCATCTGCCCTCCAAGGATACTGGAAGGCCACCCTGGCTGCCTAGTGAAGGACCTCATTAATCTCCTCTTTATCTTCCTGGTCATGCTGACCACCCTGGCTTCAGGGGCCACACATTGTCACAGCTTTCTGTTCCAATTTCAGAGACAGTGAAAAGAAAATCACTGGGAAAAAAAGGAGAGAAATATTTAAGAACCAGAATGTGCATCGATAAACAGTTGTTTGCTTTCTGTGTGACTTGGAAACTGTCACCTAACTCCCCCTTTTAAAAATTTTTTTGTTTCAAAACCAGAGTCTCACTGGGTTGCTGAGAGTCTCGCTACATTGCTGAGGCTAGTCTTGAACCTGTGGTCCTCCTGCCTCAGCCTCCCAAGTACTGGGATTACAGACATGTGTCACCACAGCTGGCCCTTTTTATTTTTTTAGTGTTCATTTGTGTGGGTTACACAAACTTGCCTTAATAAAAGTAATTTTTTCAAGTAATGAAAATAGACAAGTCTCAATTTGGTCTTTTGGAAAGCCAAAAGTATTGACTTATTATGTGACATAATTATTCCCACCTCTCTAATGAATTGTAGTTCTCTCTCCTGTAATCTATCACTCAATCCTGTTTATTCTATTCTGTAGCTATCAATTCCTTCCCCTTCCCTGTACTGGCATCGTCTTATTCAAATCTTTTTCATAGCCGGGAGTGGTGGCACACATCTGTAATCCCAGTACTTGGGAGGTTGAGACAGGAGAATCGCAGGTTTGAGGCTAGACTCTTCAGGTAGCGAGACCTGTTTCAAAAAAAGAAAAAAAACAAGCTGGGTGTGTTTTTAATCCCAGTAGTTGGGAGGCTGAGACTGGAGGATCCAGGTTCGCAGCCAGCCTCAGCTACTTAGTGAGGACCTCCGCAACTTAGTGAGACCCTG
>PVJS01032357.1:0-22826 GCA_004027185.1 Glis glis | reverse complement strand
GAGAGAGAGAGAGAGAGAGAGAGAGAGAGAGAGAGAGAGAAGCGGAGAGAGAGAGAGAGAGAGAGAGAGCTGAGGCTGGCCGCGAACCCAGATCCTCTGGTCTCTGCCTCCCAAAGTACTGGGATTACAAGCGTGCGCCACCACGCCCGGCAACAGAGATGATTTCTAAAGGTGGAATATGTTTTTGACAGGTGTATGGTGGGAGCCCTTTCTAGGGACAGAAAATTTCAGGAGCAAAAGCAACGAGGTGTGGAAACACAGTGTGTTCAGGGTCATGTCTATCACATGGAAGGAGTGGCAGGAGGTGAGGCTGAAATACAGGTGAACACAGGTCTTTTCCAATGGTGCCTATAGTAGCAGAATGGTAGCTGCAACAGAGGAGGAGAAGCCAGGTAGAGGTGACTGTTATTTTCACCTGGGCAAGTGAGTATAAAGGTCCTTGCTTGTGCATTGGCAGTGAAGGTGGAGAAGAGAGGATGGGTTCATGGGGTGTTCCAGTGACAGACTACACGTGATGTGGTGTCACCCCTTATGGTAGAGGAAGAGAGTAAGAAATGGACTATGAGATTTCAGTCTTAGGACATCTAGTAAAAATCAGCGCCATTAATGGGGAATGAGAATTCAGGCAGAAGGATGAGTTAAATTACCTTAAATAATTTTGGAAATACGTTCTATACAATTTGTTTACAAGATAGTAATGGAAACAAATCTAAAATAACAGAGGAACGGATGGTTAGATAAATGATGGCAACTTTACTTAATCAGTATAATACTATGCAGTAAATTTCCTGTGGGTTACTCCCCTGATTGGTAATTTTTCTGTGGCAGACACACCCCATAATAAATATCCCTCACTCTCTGAGGATGCACCAAGGTGCTGGGTTACATGTTCATTTCAACACCATCTCTTTATCCACCACCAACAGATTCCTTGGAGCTCCACAGGTGAGAAGCACTGGATAGGACAATGTCAATGAAAATTCTTCAGATGTGGGGGAAAAAAAATGAAAAGAAGTACTGTATTAGTGTGATCCTCATTTTGAAATTTTAGAAGGACATATAAATATGGTATGGAAAAATGACATATGCCAATATGATTACAGTCATTAGTGCAGTGATAGGATCTGGCATATATTTTCCTTTTACTACCATATAGTTTCTATATTTTCCCTTAAAATGCACAGGTATCAAAAGGACATTGGCTATACTGGGTTCCTCAGAAGCAGATAATGAGATGAAGATTTGTATGAAAGTGATTTATTCAGAGGTGTTCTCAGGAAAAACCCAGGAGAAGTGAGAAGAGTTAAGGGAGGAAGCCCAGGAAAGGTGTCATATTAAGCAAAGTCCTATTGGGGACAACTTGGGATCAACTCCTCAAGGTCAAAGGAGCTGCCCCTCCCTCCTGTCAGTCACTGGTTGAAGGCTGCCCCTGTGGAAATGCAAATGATCATGCATTTATAGTTCTTTCAGGTAGAAAAACATGAGCACAGTCCACCCACCAAGAGATACAGGTGTTGGCTGTTAGGAGAACAGCTGCAGATGGTAAAAGCACCTAAGGATACACACGGAACACTGACTGTATCTGCTAGAGGTACTTACAATATGGAACCTTTATTGTTTAATAAATATGGAAACCTTTATTTCATTACTATGTTCATTCACATTAAAATACTGATTTTGAAGGAGGTGCATAGGTTTTATACAAATACATTAAGGAGACAGGATGGAGTTGCCATTTTATATAATGAACTTGAGCATCTTCAGATTTTGGGGTCCTAGAACCAATGCCCCATGGATGGCAAGGGATGAGTGTACTAGTAATAACCCATCCTAATGCCTTTCACCTGTATAACCTCTTTCAATTTTGTGAGATGATTAAGAGATCATGTAGAGTAAAAAAAATATATATATGCAACTCACCTCTCTGGATAAAGTAGTAGGTAACTGAAAGCACTTGCTCTTCCTTATTAACTTTATTCAGTTACAAAATGTAGATTGCTTGGGGAAAACCTGGATGTAATGCCTAGCTGGATCTAGTTCCTTTGGAATTAACTTATTATCTAGCCCGTAGGCACAGTACATCTTGAGAAAAAAATGCTATTGATTTTAGGATGTTGACCTTGTATTGGGCTACTTTGCTAAACTCTTACTAGTTCAAATACCTTGTCAGTTTAATCAGTTGGATATTCTAGGAGGTGACGGCACTGTCACACCATCTATAATATTGTCTTTTTTAGCAATGATTACATTTGGGTGATAGTAGACATCTCTGTCTTGACTTTGACTTAAATAAGAATATAATTTCCATATGAGAAAAGGATGGCCCCACCTGGATGACTGAACATCATTGCTAAAATATACTCAAGGAGACAGGATGGAGTTGTATTACACTCATGTTAGAGAAAAAAAAACCAATTATTTTGATAAAAACAATTACTCTTTACATTCTTTGGTTGTTTCTTTGAGGTAATAGGCACTAAAACTACTATAGAACTTTTCCATTTTAATCTACCTATGATGTACATTGCATAGCTTAAGGATAATTTAAAATATTAATAACAGGCAGAAAATTACATTTTTGCTATTAACAGGGAAGTGGGAAAGAGCAGAAAAATAGTGGCTTTTCTGAAAGAAATAAAAGAGTCACTAAGGAATCATGGTGTGCTGCTGGAAATAGAATACTCCAATACATGAACAAGAAGCTTGGTCAGTATACAATATTTTAATTTTTATGCAACTGAAGTATACTTTTTATTTCTCTTAATAAGTTTTATACAGCTGCATATAAATATTACATTTTGATATTAAAAATTCAAATAAGGCTCAATTTTAGTAACTTTTCTCTTTTGAGAAGAAAAAAATATTGACTTTAGTTAAATTAAAAAAGAGAGTGAACTGAATAGTAATATATTGTTGGCTTAGCACTTCTTACTGGGAAGAGAGATTTGAAAAGTCTTGTTTTTGAAAACCTTCCTCAAAGCACCGCCTGCCCCTTGAATGTAATGCTATTGCTTGATATTCTCAGCGTTCACATTCTAAAGCATGTACATTAGGCATTAGGACCAACATATAAAAATGTGATGATACCCATGGACACCAAATGTCAATTGCTGCTTATTGTTACAGAGGCAAGATGACTGAAATTTGGAGACAGAAATTTCCCTTCCTGACAGAAGCATGCCAGACCACTAAGCATCTTTGCAAAATCAATGTGGTCTGAATTATTCAAGTGGTCTACCATGGGCTAGAGTGGAATATTAACTATTTGGATTCAACCAATTTGTGGTTGATACCTATTATGAATGCCCAAAGTAAATACTCTTTAGGAGGAAGAGAAGTACAGGAAGAGGAGGTGTTGGATTTGAGAGAATTGGCCAAACAAGTTGATCCTGGCACCAATGTCAAGGCTTTTCCATATTTGCTCAAAGGAAGGACAGACCATCATTTTTTGGCAAGATATGAGCCTTCTAGCTATGTTTCAATATAAACTAGACAAGTCACTCCATTCTCTGACCTTTTAAGTTCTCTCTTCAGTAAACAGATCAGTAAACATTTCAAAAGCCATCTCCTTTTCCCATCCCTGAAAGCCCAATCATTGGTTTCGGGAGGTGGCTACCAAGTGTGTAACTTGAGGTGTCCTGGGAAAATCCTGTCTGTTCATCAATAGCTTCACTCCAGTGACCTCTCAGTCATGGAGAGCTCATCAAGACAAGACATTTTCAGGAACCAGGAACAGCAGTAGAGAGCAAAGGCACATGGGGGTACTCAGGGCTTCTGACTCTGATGGTATTTATGGACAGACTCAGAAGTTCTGAGACCCCATGAAATTATTTTAGATATAGTACATGAATACATTTTCAGGCAAAAGAATCCCAGGCTTTCATTATATTCTCAATATACCAAATGCATTACCCAAAGATAGCTGAATAGAGGTGCACAGCACACACCTGCTCTTCCACAAAAAAGAGCCAAAGTAACAAGTTTATAGCTGCATTTTTGAGGTGAGTAACACCGGGGGAACACTGGAAGTCAGCAAGAGAGACTGGAACCTTGTAAAATTCAAGTACTTGGGATGACAGCATAGAATGAGAAACAAAACACTTGGCACATCTGCCACCCTGGCTTCACAGCTGGATAGGGTGAGGTGGGAATTCTCCCTCATAGGGTTTAGGACAAAAAGGAGACTCCCAGAAAACTATCAGCATGGATGCTGGTAACCCCAGGGACCAGAAAGTTTCAGTCCTCACAGGCTTGGAGCATGTTTAGATAAGTAACCTGAAATCTTTACAGTAGCCTTGCTTTGGAAAACAATCTCACATCATCTCCTAGCAATCCCCCAGGGTACTGTAGCCAGAAGCCATCTAGATAAATGAGCTATTTTCTGAATTTAAGCTGCTCTAGGGGGTCAGAGATGCCTATGCATTCCCATCTCTGAGATCCCACAGTCATTCTCCTGTTCTTCTGGCTTGGGGAGTACCTGCCTCATAAATCCAACCTAGCTCAGTAGAGTGATTGTGACCCTAGCCCGAGGGATGCCCTGCCCAGTGGGGCACAGGTATTGTGACACAGAGAGGAATTAACCTGTTACCAATAATAGACAATTATCCAATAATAAAAGAAAACCAATATCCCTAATGAACATAGATGCAAAAACTCTCAACAAAATACTGCAAACCAAATTCAAAAGCACATCAAAAGTTCATTCATTCACCATGATCAAGTTGGTTTCATCCCAGAGATGATTTACAGGGTCAATGCCATCCCCATCAAAATACCAATGACTTTCTTCATAGAACTAGAAAAAAAAATCTCAAAATTCATACGGAATCAGAAAGATCCCAAAAAGCCAAAGCAATCACAAGTGAAAAGAAGAAAGTTGGAGGCATCACAATACTCGATTTCAAGATATATTATAGATCCATAGTAACCAAAACAACATGGTATTGGCATTGTAAACAGACACACAGATCAATGGGACAGAACAGAGACCCCCCAAATAAATCCACATATCTACAGTAACTGATGTTTAACAAAGGCACCAGAAACATACACTGAAGGAAGTATAGTTTCTTAAACAAATGGTGCTCAGAAAATTGGATATCCACATGCAGAAGATTGGAACTTGACCCCCCATCTCTTACTCTGTACAAAAATCAACTCAAATGGATCAAAACCCTAAATATAAGACCTAAAACTATGAAGCTATTAGGAGAAAATAAAGGGAAAATACTTCAAGACATTGACACAATAAATGATTTTCTAGATAGGACCTCAAGAGCACAGGAAACAAAAGCAAAAATTGACAAATGGAATTGTATCAAACTGAAAAGCTTCTGCACAACAAAGAAAACAATCAATGGAACAAAGAGACAACCTACAGAATGGGGGAAAATATCTGCCAACATTTTATCTTGCAGACTTAACATGTAGAATATATAAAGAACTAAAACTCTTAAAATTAAAAAATAGTGATCTAATTAGAAATGGGCAAATGACCTGAATAGGCACTTCTCAAAAGAAGAAATATGGCCAACAAGTATATGAAAAAATGCTTGATATCTCCAGTCATTACAGAAATGCAAAGCAAAACTGCCATAAAATATCATCTCATCCCAGTTATGATGGTTATTATAAAAATAGTAACCAATGCTGGGAAGGATGTGGACAAAAATGTACTCTTAAACGTTGTTGATGAGCCTGGCGTGGTAGTACACACTTGTAATCCCAGTACTTGGGAGGCTCCGACAGGAGGACTGCAGGTTCGCGGCCAGCCTCGGCTACTTAGTGAGGCCCTCCGCAACTTAGTGAGACCCTGTTTCAAAATAAAGAATACAAATAGGGCTGGGGGTGTAGCTTTCCGGTACTGGGTTCAATCCCTAGTACCGGGGGGAAAAAACTTTGTTGATGGAAATAAGACATGTTGTGGAAAACAGTATGGAGATTTCTCATAAAACTAAACATATATCTACCATATAATCCATCAAATCTCACTTCTGTGTATATATCCAATAGAAATGAAATCAGCATAATAGACACCTGCACATCTGTGTTTATTTCAGCACCATTCACAGTAGCTATGTTATGCAGTCAGACTAGGTATCTGTGAATAAGTGAATGGATGAAGAGAATTTGGTATACATACACAAAGAAATATGATTCGGCCATAAAGAAGAATTAAATTCTGTCATTTGCAGCAAAAGAGATGAAACTGGAGGACATTATGTTAGGTGAAATTAGCCAGGCAGAGAAAGACAAGTACCACTTGTTTCCTCTTATATGTGGAAGCTAATAAAAGTCAACCTGAGTGTACAATAGTGATTAGAAGAGGTTGGGAAAGCCATGAGGTGTGGGCAAAGGGGAGTTGGATTTGATCAGTGCACTCTATAAGCAGGTATAAGAATTTCACACTGGACCCCATTAATAAGTACAATTTACATATGCTAATAAAAAATAAAAGATTAAAAAACCCAAAAAAACTAACCTATGTCCCATGAAAGGTGAAGGAGCTCAAGAGTGACAGTCAGGAGACCTGTACTCTTCAGTGTAACTGGCTACTAACTGGCCATGTGGTCTCATTTCCCTCCCAGGAAAAACTCTACCTTCTGAAGCCTCTGCCTGGCTTAAAGTCTCAGTGCTCCAGCACGCTTGTCCGTGCAGAGGCCCCCCTTTCAAAGATTGCTGAGGAAAGCATCCAAATGCTTCTTCCATACAGATCCCTCCTACAGATCAGGGAATAATGCATTAGAAAAATATTACCAGAGAGGTAGACAGCAAAGGAATAAGGAGATGTGGAGGGATAGGGAGAGAAAGGATGAGGGAGGGAGGTGAGAAGGTGATGGAAAGGGACAGAGGGAGAAGTGACTCTGATACTGGTTTGTCTATGAGGCAAAGCGGAACAGAAGTGATAGCAGGTGGTCTTGGATCAGACCCTTGACCCTCCCTACTCCTTCTCACTTCCTCCAATAGCTATGATATTCACAGTTTTGAAATTCTTCTTTTATAGAAATTTTAAATTTAACTAGGGCAGGAGGCGGGGGAATCATATACATGTGTATGTTCTCCTTTAATTTTTACATATTAAATTATGAAGCCATCATGTACTCTGATGAGTGGTAATAAACAGTAAAGGATGATTTTTTTACCAGCTTCCTCATTTGTTTAACAGTGATGATGTGGAAAAACGACCTTTTAAAAACACTGAAACATTTAACTTTTGATCCCACACCTTCTCCCCAGCTTAATTTATTAAAACTAAACACATCTTGGCATTATAAATTAGCAAAGATGAGAGGACAGAATGCTATAACTGGAGGCCTGGGTTGAGTGTTCTACAGAATAGATAATTACAACTATTACCATGCAGTCTATTGAAGATTTTATTGAGCTGCATTCATGCACAAGTAATAGAACCATCACTCATGAATTAAAATTGAATTAGCAAAGTCAAAATTGCAGCAACTTCAATTTTTCTGTAGACTGAGATCAGCTGTCTTTCATTCACAAATGTGCTCCTTTGACTAGTAGAGGAAATGATAGGAGCATGGGCTGGGTCAAAGGGGCAGGGAAAATCTTTCTGCCCCTCTCTGGATTCTGGGCTCCTGACTTGGGATTCATCACTAACACTGGGCATCACCATGCAAGCGGTTCTGTTTGTACAAGTACCTGTAAAGGTCCATTTTTACTTACTATGGAACTAATATTTTAGGCATAATCCTACAGGATGATGTATGGGAAGAGACTAAAATGGGATTGAGACTAGAGACAGTCCCAAAGACAGTCCATCCTCTGGTCAACATTCAGATCTCAGGTAACAGTGGACCATCTCTGTGATCAATAAACATGGCCACCACTGCTGAAATCCTAGACTTTCATGGGGTACTTACACTTGTATCAAGAAAGATGTGGATTTATAACCACTAAATGCTTGTCATTGGTTAAATCTCTTCTAGCAGCAGAAATCAATACAGAAACTGAGTAACACTGATAAATTAGCAAGAAGCTCGATGTTTAGAAATAGGGCAATATGATGGCGTATCATCGACAAGATAGTACCCAGTCATTGAAATGATAGCTGTGCACCACTGCATGTATTATGACAGTAGATTCTTATGATCAAATGTTAAATTTTGTCAGGTATGGTGCATATGCTGGTAATCCCAGTACTTGGGAGCTGAGACAGCAGGATCTCAGGTTCGAGGCCAACCTCGGCAACTTATGAGGGCCTATTTCAAAATAAAAAATAAAAAATGGCTGGGGGTGTAACTCAAAGGCAGAATGCCCCGGTGTTCAATCCCCAGTATAAAAAAGTTAAAATTTTAAAAGTAGTAAGACATTACTTTTGCAAATATCTGGGTCTATAATCATGCTACCTGATTAAAATTAAGAAAAAGAAGAAGAGGAAAAAATACAATAAGAAACAAAACCGATATGCAAACATTATGCCATGGCAGAAAGGTTAAGATTATGCATGAATTTTTCTTCTTTTTAATTTATTTTGTAATTATGTTATAAATTATATTACTTTTTTACTAATAAATACATTTGTAATTAAAAGAAACATTAATTTAATATCATATTCATATATTAATTAAAATTTTATTATTCTTACATTGACTCATTTGCTTTTTTTATACTTTTACTGGTGCATTATAGTCTCACATCATAGTGTAGTTCATAGTGATAGTGACATACATGCACACAGCACTTACACTCATTTGATTTTTAACTGCTACATGAGGGTGTTAGCAAAAATACTGAGAACCAAGTTGTCATATCTAGAAGCTAGAGACAGTGAGTTACAGTTGGCAAAGTCTGCACTGTTGGTCAGGAGCAGAGAAAATCTTCAAAGACAGGGTGGCTAATGCACAAGCAAGAACTCCTTTCCCCCAATGAAATGGCTACTTCTGGCACAAAACCAACTAAATCTTCTAGAGGATACCCTTGGGGAGGGGGTGTCTCCTGTCATTGCCTTTGAGTACTGCACCTCCATTGTTCCTATCTGCCTTTCATCCATGCGTTCCATAATCTCCAGGCCTTTCATCCTGATTTTCCTTTGGTGACCACTCTTTACCCATTCATAATTCATACTGTTTTAGGATGTACTGACCCCACCTCCTGAGTTCACATTTGTGCAATGTCCCCTGATGGGTCATCAGCATAGCCCAAAGGCTGCAGGCCCAGCTGATGACAGTGATCCCTGGGGGTGTTAGCTGGAATGACATTCTTTCTACTGGAGTTGCTAAGCCAGTAGCTCAAAAATCTGATGCTCACCACGAGCCTTCTTATTACCATTTGGAGAGATCCCGAGAATGAAATAACCAGGCAGAAGCATGGCTGAGACTGTAACAAGGTGAGTCCTGGTCATATTGTCTGAAGTCTGGGTTCACCAATTCCTGAGACTTAATACTTAACAACCTACACCACTGGAATTTTCATTTATACTAATTCTGCTATCTACTTTTAAACCATTTGAGCCAATTTGCTGTTACTTGGAACAAAAAGACCCTTTCTGCAATTGCTCAGCAAAGTGTAAGCAAATATATTTTTTGGTAAAAAAATCTATATAACTATATATGTATAAATATTTCTTTTAGGTTTTATAACTATATATAAATAAGTAGAATATAGATTTTTATAGTTTACATATTTTATATGTCTATATGTTATATTCATATATAGACATAAATGTATATATACATGAAAAAACTATTATAGTACTTTTTTAAATGAAAAGTTTTTTGTTTGTTTGATTGTTTATTATTTTGGTACTGGGGATTAATCCCAGAGGCCTTCTACCCCTGAAGTATATCCCCAGCCCTCTTTGTATCTTTCATTTTTTTTTTTTTACAGTACCAGGGATTGAATGCAGGGGTGTTCTACCTCCGCGCTATGCCCCCGGCCCTATTTTTTATACTTTATTTTGAAACCGGGTCTCACAAAGTTGCAGAGGGCCTCACTAAGGAGAGAGAGAGAGAGAGACAGGGAGAGAGAGAGAGAGAGCTGAGGCTGGCCACGAACCTGGATCCTCCGGTCTCCACCTCCCAAAGTACTGGGATTACAAGCGTGCGCCACCACTCCCGGCTGTATCTTTCATTTTGAAACAGGATCTCACTAAGTTGTGGAGTGTTTCCCTAAGTTGCTGAGGCTGGCCTTGAACCCATAATTCTTCTATCTCAGCCTCCAAAGTACTGGGATTACAGGCTTCTGCTACCATGCCTGACCTGCAAATTTTATCTTTAATGAACATAATATATGTCTACTAGAGTACATTTGGAATTTCTTTTAGGTTTAATACATCAAGTAAAATCACCCATATTCCTATCACCCAAAGATAACAGTTAACGTTTGTCAGCACTTCAGTTGAACCATTGTTAATAATTTAATGAATTTTGCTAAGTAGTATATATATTTATGTGTATAATATATAGACATAAATAGTTCTTTATCACATAATCAATATTATGTGTGAACATTCATCACTGTTGTGAGCTATGTTGTCTTCCTCCTTTGGCAACTTCTGAATTAAGCAGATACAACTACTTGTTTTTTCTCAAATAAGTGTTATGTTTTGGCAAGTCAACAAGTGACTTTATACAGGCTCATCCACATTTGACAATCTGAATATTTATGTGTTTAAAATTAGTTTTTGATAAACATATCTTAATAAAGCAGAAAAAGAAGTTACTTAATTAGCCATCTGTATCCAGTTTGGATTTGGACTCCAATAAACATGAAAAATATTAGTGCTAATTACATATAATAATTTAGATCAGCAATTCTCAAATGTTAGCATGCATCAGAGTCACCTGGAAGACTTGTTAAAACACGTATTGCTGAACCTGCTCCTGTCCCCTGAGTTTATGGTTCGGGGGTTGGAGTAGGCACCTGAGACTCTGCATTTCTAACCAGTTTACAAAGGTGATTCTGATGCTGCTGGTCCAGGGACCACAGTTTAAGAATCACTTGGCTATAAAAGAATGTTTCGCAGTTTGATGTAATTGTTGACATTTATTTGGTGTCTCTGATTTAAAACACAGGTCCATGTTTTCTGCCATGCAGGTATAATTTAGATCTGAAAATTCTAGACACATTATAGAGATAATGATGTGCCTTAAAGATGAATGGGAAATAACAGAGTTAAGGTAATTTGGGCAAATCTTGATTAAAATAATTCATTTTGGAAACCAACCAACCTTAATTTCCAACACACATAAGCAGTCAGGCATTCTGCTGTAGCAAGCAAACACCAGACTCAAATGTGGCCCTGCTGCATTTATTAGCAAAGTTTACCAGGCCAAAGTCGTCAAGTATGCCACCAATTGCTAGGTCCTTTACCTCTGCCCAGCAGAAGGAAGTGTTTCTATCTACCAATGGGACCCATAACTTTAAGGAAGAACAACTAAACAGTTTGGTAAAACCTGGTTACTTGTCAGGAAGTCATTAAATTGAGAATATAATTCAAAGTATTTGGTGATATCCATATACCATGCCTTATTATTTTGTCATAATACCTTTTTGGTACTAGAGATTGAGCCCAGGGGTGCTCCTACCACTAAGCTACATTCCCAGCCCTTTTTATTTTAGTTCAAGACAGGGTCTTGCTAAGTTAAAAAACATGGACTCAATCATGTGATCATCCTGCCTCAGCCTCCTGAGCAGGTAAGCATGCACCACTACACCTGGTTCTTGGTATTATCAATCTAGTTAATTCAAGTAAGATATTCTAGGACTTTAAGATGATGTAGGGTCTGAACTGAATTTTCCAATGCCAAAGCATATTTTCCTATTCTTCTATAGACTTGCCCGAATGGGTTTCGTCTACTGCAAAACCATCCTGGCTCCCTTTATCTTCCCATTTAAGGCTTAACCAGTAATGAAGTAGAAATCTTTCATATTTCAACAACTAAAATTAGACTGTGATAGAAACCTCATTAAAAGTCACATGCAAAATGTCTTCGTTGATTGGGTATCAATTTGAATATAGTCCATTTTAGCATATTTCCTCCAAAGAAAAAATATACTTTAAAGGTAAAAATGTGCCAGTGTTAACACTAAGGCTGGTAAATCACAATTTGCAATAGGGTTATTTATTTCTATACAGTGAGGAGGTGTGATAACATATAAGCACAGAGCTGGAGAAATCTTACAGACCATCTGTCCAAATCCCTCCTTGTACAAAAGGAGGAAGATGAGCTCAGAAAAGGACAATTTCTTTTCTTTTTTATTAATTTTTTCTTTTTGCGGTACTGGGGATTGAACCCAGGGGCATTCTACCTCTGAGCTACACCCCCATCCCTACTTTTTATTCTTTATTTTGAAACAGGGTCTCACAAAGTCGCGGAGGGCCTCACTAAGTAGCTGAGGCTGGCTGCGAACCCGGATCCTCTGGTCTCAGCCTCCCAAGTACTGGGATTACAAGCGTGTGCCATCTGGCTATAAAAACAATGTTGCTGGTCATGAAGTTTCTCTTTTTCCTAATGGAAAGAGTCACCTTTTCAAGACATCTGCGGATGACACAGAGCAGGGTAGAGAGCACATGTGTTAGGAGTTGGGCAAGAGACTCAAGATTCAGAAAGGCCCCAGGAGCCTGGAGCAACAATTACAATGGAATCCATCTGACCAGGCACAACTCAACTGAGCTTCACACACTGCCTGGCGCTGCAGTCAAAAACAGCTGTGTAAGAACGAAGTGGAGAAAAGGCCTTGCATTGGCACCTGCCGATGAAGGTTTTGGGGTCCCAGTCAGGATGGAGCCTGAGCCCAAGTGAAGAGGCTGACCACACACGGGCTCTGCTGTAAGGGCTGTACAACAGGTGCAGAGGGATGCGATTTTGCTCTGCTCATCACTGCTCAGGTGGGAAATGGAGCTGTGTTTGACCTGATGCTACACTCACAAGGCATGTGGGGAAACGAGATCATCAGGACAACGAAGGGACTCGAACCACATCACACAAAACAACAGCAGAAGAAACGGCAGTGATTTAGCCCAGAGGAGAAAAGTCTGGGGAAGGATGTGAGAATTGTCCCTGGATGAGATGGGTCATCAGGGAAAAGGCACTAAATTGTTCTGCCTGGCTTCAGGGTATAGAACTAGTTCTCCTGGGCAGAATTCCTGGGAGACACACTTCAGAGAAACACACAGAAGTAATTCTAAAAGATGAGAGACTTTTGAAAATGGATGACAGCTAAATAAAATTTTAGCTAACAGTCCTTATCTTGGGCCGACTTCTGGGCTAAGAACTTTTAAAATTGTTCCATCTTCACAGTGTCCTAACAACCCTGTGTTAGGTATATTATCTGCATTAAAATACAGGAACTACAGTTTGGAGAGCTGGAGTAACTTGTCCAAGGATGCACAGCTGGTTAGTGCAGGAGCCTGACTTCCTGACTTCCACTCAGGCTGTCTGCTAAGCCTCTCAACCTTGCCGCCACATTTGCCATGGGCTACATCGGGAAGTGGGCAGTTTCTTGTCACTGTGTGTATCCCAATGTGGGCAGAGAGGGAATGGGAGGTGACCTTAGTATTTTTTTCCAATGGAAGGAGACAAAACTTCCCTGTTTGTCCTGGGAGAGCCATACATTCAGCATGTATGGCTACTTTTATATAGATGAGAAAAAACAAATCTAAGTTAAACAAAGCAGAGCATAGTGGCACATGCCTGTAATCCCAGTACTTGGGAGGCTGAGACCGGAGGACCCCAAGTTCAAGAACAGCTTCTGCAATTTAGTGAGACTCTGTTGCAAAATAAAAAATAAAATAGGTCAGGGGTGTAACTCAGAAGTAGAACACCCTGGGTTCAATTCCAAGTAATACACACACACACACACACCACACACCACACATCACCACCAACATCTGGGAATGAGGGCCCTGGGAAGGGGTTAACAGACAAGTCTTCCCATAGGATCCCTCAGAGCAGGAAACACTGGGGCGGGGATTTGTCCCCCCCTCCCAATGTGAGGGTGGCATGGGGAGGTGGGAAGGGGTCATAAACACTGTCAGAGGTTTCTCCAACTCCTTAACTTGGAAGGACAACAGGACAGCTGAGCAGTATTTGTAGAACAAGGGCATCAATGGAGGCAATTCCAAGAAGACAATAAGACCACAGCACGTGTAACCAATATTCTTAATAGGTCACTTTCCTACAAGTGGAGAGAAAAGAATTGCCCCAGTCCTACCTGAAGGTATTGAACCCTAATAGTTTGCTTTTCAGCTTAAGAAGAAGAGGAGTGCCTCTTATTGTGCCACACCCTAGACATTTAAAAATGTTCATCTATTCCATTTGTAAATGGATTATTACTCTCATCTTATAGATGGGGAGGAAGGCTCAGAAGTACTGATTAACTTCTTAAAGTTTGTGATAGGACCAGGATTCCAAACCAGGGCTGAAGGGTTCAAACTCTATGCTCATTTCTACCATGCTGCCTCAGTATAATGGAAATTTCAAAGAACTGGAAAGTCCACAACCAAAAAGGATAAGCTCTCTTTACTTCTTGGTTAATAGGTATAGGCACACTGAATTTGCCTTTGCCAGGAAATTTGTATTCACATGCTGTTTATCCCAAGAGATTTGCATTTTAACACAGGATTCTTGGAGGGGAGAGGGAACTAAAAATAGAGGAAATGGTACAATGGAAGTTAAGGATGATGTCAGAAGCAGAGGGGAGGGAAGGAGAGGCTGTCCCTGTGATTGCCCCTCAGTCTGCCTGGTAATAAATTTCTAAGTCTGCTTCTGCAAAAGAAGCTAGGGGGTGAGGTTCTTAGCAAGATCTCTAGGAAACAGGATATCCTCTGGAAAAGTCAAGGCAGGCAACTTTCAAAAGCAACCAGAGGAAAAGATGGAATATGTCCTGTACCCAGAGTCATCTCCATAGGGAACTCCCAGATTCAATTCAGTGGTCCTGAGCAATGGCAATGCCTTGCTGGCCTTTGGAATTTACGATGATGCTGTAGAAGAGAGCTGCCTTCAACCCCCCCCCCTCTCTCTCTATCCAAGGGCATCGTTGGCTGCATTCTGATTGCCTTGCCACCTCCCCCAAAAGACTCTAATTTCTCTGCTGAAAAGTTGATGAGTAAGCTGGGTGCAGTGGCACACACCTGTAATCCCACTACTTGGGGGACTGAGACAGGTGGATTGCAGGTTCGAGGCCACCTCAGCAACTTAGCGAGATCCTGTATCAAAATAATACCCTTGGGCTTAATGCCTAGTACCTCCAAAAAAAAAAAAAAAAGAAACAATGAATGAATGAATGAATGAATGAAAAGTTGATTAATAAATGAAAACTTAACAAACTAGTTGGTAGCTCCATTTCATGAATGTGTTTCACCTTCAGAAGTTCATATATGGAGACAAATTATTGCAGGATTTATTTTTGAAAAGTGAGCGGTATAAAATATTTAATCAGAATATTAAATAGTGTTTCCTGCACATACAATAAAATATTCAGTCTCACAGCAACATGTTCCTTCTATCCAGAGCATCAGAGTTGGTTTGAATGGTTTCTTATTTATCATATGCTTAATATAAATTCAAACACAGGTGTCAATTCTTAAGCAAAATTAAATATGCTGTGACTTATAAATCAAATAAAAAATCTACAAGGGTTATCAACTTTCAGGTTGTGAATATTGGGATTTTTTTTAAAGTTCTTATCTTGGGTACTAAAAAGGAATGTAAAAGGCATTCCTATAGTTAACTCTGCCTAAAAGTCATTAAATGGCACTGCACAGTAATGCTGATTTAGAAATAAGATATGCTAATTTATGTACTGATTGTAGAGTAAATGAAAACTAGCAATAATGCAAAATAGGTGAGTCTATCCTCGGCTTTGTCATTTCTTGCTTTATCAGTATTAATAATAAAGTATAATTTCAAAATAAAATGATTCCTTTAGCAGATAGTACAGAATTCCCTGCAGCTGAAGAATGGAAAATAGATTAGTTCTACAACTATTATCTCGGCTTATCATCACGTCAGCAGGGCCCCTCTTTTTGTCCAGGGCCCCTCTACCTTTGTATTCACAGGCAGCACTCACTGCCTGGGAAATTTAAACAAATGCTAGATTTTAATTCCGGTGAGCTCTGTACAATAGGAATTGAAGGTGAAATTGCACCTCCCCTTCCTGCCCCCCAAGGGCCCACTTGTCAGGGATAACAGGACACTTGCTTTCTTTTGGAACATAACTCCCAGATAAAGGAAGTGAGGAACTCGCACAATCCCATTTGAGAAGATTTTATTGCAGAGCATCCTTTCACTGGTCTCAGTTGTCCCCTGCCCCGGGATGTGTGTGAGGTCTTGTGAGAATTGCTTCTTATTCTTCAAGAAGGATTACTGTCTACTTTCTACCATGCAATTAGCTCCCGTGCTGAGATAGACACACTGTCAACCAACAACTTCTATCCCCCTGAGCTGAGGCAGGTAGGGGCTTCCAAAGCCCTTCTCTGAACCAAATTCTTAGCATTCTTCGAGATGTCTCCAAGTGAATGCCCAGGGGAACACAGGGGAGGCAGGGAGCTGTGAGAAGTTTTGTGGGGTGACTTATAAAGTTGACCATAATAATGAGTTATTTTTTTATATCACCATTACAGATTCCAATGCATTTGCTATTTTCTATCTAGGTGGCCATTCTCTTACTGACACAATGGTGCAAGTGGCACTTCAAAAGGGAGGTGAGGCCAGGTATGGTGGCACACACCTGTAATCCCAGTACTTGAGAGCCTGAGACAGGAGAATTCCAGGTTTGAGGCCAGTCTCAGCAACTTAGTGAGACTCTGTTTCACAACGCAAATAATATAGGACTGGCGGTGTGGCTCAGAGGTAGAATGCCCCTGAGATTAATGCCCAGTACCAATGGGAAAAAAAGAGGAGTGAAGTGGGGCCTTTGTGAATGGTTGGCTGGGGGGACAAGTTTGGTATCGTGTAGGTTTGCAGTTGATGTATCTCAGCTGGTTATGTGCAGAGAGCGGTTGTCAGCAGGTACCCAAATAGCTGCAGAGGAAAGCTAATAGGGGCTGATCCCTGCTGAGAGAGCAGAATTGCTTTAAGGACTCCCTGAAGCACAGCTCCCGGCAAGCAAGAGGACACTGGCAAGGAGGCAGAGGGACAGAGGCACTGATGGTGGCATGGGGAGTAGTTAAAGAAAACAGAAATCAGCCATCCAGAGCAAAGGTTTGGAGATCAGATTTGAGTGGAAGAGATGCCCCGGCAAATGGTCAGCAGCTCCGTGCATAGCCTCAGGGGGGAAGCGGCATGAAAGGAGGAGCATCACCTGCCAGTCCCTTCAGGAAACAACGAAACGTCCCAACACAGAGGGAAATCAGAGCCAACCAGAACCTGGGAAGCTGCAGCTCCTCAGATGACTGGAGAGCCAGCTACAACACAGTGCCCTTATATCTGCTTGACCATGCCTTCGCTTTGACAGGGATAGCAGCCCCTGGGAACAAGTAAATCAAGTCTAGCGCCTAAATCACCAAAAGATTAATAAAAGGTGGCCAGCTAGTTCATCAGGATCAATTCGTGACATGGAAAGCAAAGAAAACTCAAAAGGAGCTAAAGGCCTATGCCACACTGAAGTTCTGGTATGCCAGTTCAGGAGAAGCAAGGATCCAGAAACATCAGTCAAAAGAAACATGGTGAGGAGGTCAAGACTCAACTCCCCCCCACACGCACATGTCCTGACAAGAAGCAGCAACAAAGCCCAGCATGATGGTGCACGCTCATAATCCCCGCACTTAGGAGGCTGAGGGAGAAGGATCGCAGGTTTGAGACCAGCCTCAGCAATTTAGCAAGACTCTCAGCAAACTAGTGAGACCCTGTTCCAAAAAATGAATAAATAAAATAAATTAAGAAGCAGCAGCAAAGAAGCTGTGACCAAGTGAACCCTCAGGGCAAATGAGAAAGAGTCCAGAACTCTACAAACAAAATGTCACTGAAGTCTCACTCTGTACTCAGCGCACTCTTTATTTTCAGTATCCTTATGCTTTGCCAACTGGGGCCTTGCGAATCCCAAAGGAACTGCCCCTTCCATGCTCAGCCAGAAAGTAGATATAGTAATCAATTTACTCGCAAGTCAACCAATCAAGAACCCATGTCCCTAACCACCTCTCTCTGGGGCTTTCACAGCAGTGGCCACCATCTGCCTGCCCCAATCACCCCAAAGCCAGATGCCAAACAACCAGGATTAGGGGTACCAGCCTCTATGCCCCAGAACATGCTGAGATTATTCCAACTGCCAATCCTCAATCCATAAACCCTGCCTCATCTGTTCTTCCCACAGAAAGGTTCTTGTCCACTGTTCCCCGTCCTCTTCCTCTTTGCTGGACAGACCCTGGAGCTTCTCCTTGTGCCCCCTCCCCTTGGAATCCATGAGTAGATCATCTCTTGATCTGTCAGCCTTCCTATATCTGAATAGGAGTAAAGCCTCTATTTTACAATGTGGTCCCCAAGCCATCTATGTGACTCACTAAGAAAATTACACTCACATACCTCTAAATTGTGTGTGTGTGTGTGTGTGTGTGTATGTGTGTGTGTGTGTATGTGTGTGTGTAAGAGAGAGAAAATGAAGGAAAAAACAAAGAACTCCTTTTTTGTTTTGTTTTAGCTTTTTGAAAATGCTGTACATACACAACTATATCAAAGTCAACTACTACGCTGAGCACGAGAAGGAGGGAAGGGGGAGGGAATGAGGGTGGGAATTGGGGGAGGGCTAATTGACCAGTGTGTGCATGTATACTTCTACCACCCCGAAACCCATCAAGATGTATGATTACAATGTACCAATAAAAAATGTAAAAACAGAAAAAGAAAATGGTCATTTTGTAATAGGTGAATATAGGATAAAGAAATTAATTTGTAAACAGACCAAACTTTAGTCTGTTCATTGCATGCTTGTTCCTGGATTGCACCTTACTAAAAATACTTCTTTTTTGAAATTCTGAGCTAGTTTCAGATCCACATAATTATCTAAGCATCTTTTTATATTTTTCTCCAAAAATATGTTACCAGTGAATTTACTGAATTTATGTCTATCTGGCATCAAAAGGTTTCAACATTATTTCATTGTTATATCATTACATTCAACATATGATTATTTTATCTATTCTAATAATTCCATGATAATGAGCATGGTTTAAATTCTCTGTGATGATCCATGAAGCTCTTTTGACTCTGCAGTGAGGCCCCCGGGATCAATTTTCAGGCTCTGAGGATGGGGTAAGGTCATAAATGGGGTCTGCTCTCATTAGTTTACATTCATTTCAGGAAATACCTAGACACTGCTTTGGGGGTGGGATGAAACTATTTATTTTCTTATATGTCTCTCTCATAACATGAGACTGCAGGGAGATTTTGGTTATTTGGATGTCTGAGGAACCCATTTTATCAGAGGGACTTAGAAACACCAGCATATAATATGCTATATGCCTGCAGTTGCTTCTCATTTTAATCTGGAATTACCTACAGAGTTACTTCCCCCAAGTTACTACAATGTATGAGAGACAGTCTCCTCTAAATGAATTCATGATTATCTATGTGTTTTATGAGATTACCAAAACCAATTTGACTTTGGCCCTGGGCACCTAAGAAGCAGGAAGAAAAAAAATGATGTCACAGAAAAAGGTACTTTTTGTGTTTCCAAGAAAAGTCTTGTGGATATGACTGCGAGTAAGACCAAAGTGAAGGAAAAGGCTCTGCCTTATAGGAAAAGATCCAATTTTTTCCAAACTACTTATTTTTCTTGTTATATTTGCAAATATCTCTTCTTTACAATGCTAGGTAGAGATGTTATCCTTTCAAAACAAACAATAGGTACATATGATAAGCTGTGTCTTCTTTCAAAGCACAATAGAACATGTTTCTAGAAGCACCCCCTCCTCTGCATGACCTGGGTACTTATGATACAGAACTCCAAAAGAGAGCTTGGTGTGGTGCTATGAATGATGGGTTCCAATTATCAAAGCAGGGTGCCATGGGGCATGCCCAAAATGACATTTACATTTAGCAGGTTAAATTCACAAATAAAAACAAAGATGTGTTTTGGATAGTTCTGAAATAGGAGTAATTATCAAAACCAATACTGTAGAGATTCCAACACCATAACAGCTTGTGTTTATAATCTCTCCTCCTACTTCCAAATCTTCAAATCCCCGGTCCATTATAGTACTTTGGTCACACTGCTTTGGTTATAAAGTAAAACTGTATATTTCCCCACTCCTAAGTAGTGAGGCCCTAGGGTTGGAACTGATTTGAATGCTAATGAGTTAGATGGCCCTCAGAAGGCTGCTACCAGAAATCAGACTTAGTGGGTTTCTAAGCATCCCATAGTTGCAGGGTGACTGTTATGGACTCAGCATGTCAAGCCAATACCTACAAATCAGGGGCATTTTTCTAGACCCCACTCTGGCCCCATTGTGCTTTTTCCCTGGGGCTATGTAACAGTTCCTTCTGGCAAACTATTAAGTGTTAATATGATGCTGCAATTCTGTACCCAGACTGCTCATCAATCACACTGCTCTTTGAATCACAGAGCTTGTAATTTTTATTCATGACACCTAGGTAAGTCACTTGGAAGCATCACCTCTAGGACAACTCAGACACCAACTGGACAAAAGGAACCAAGATCTGGGGTTTTGTTTTCCAATTATACTTATGATATACCAGGCTTCATCACGCTTTGTAGGGGAAAGATTAAAACACCTAATTGACTGTAACTAAGCAAACTAAGGGCTTTTGATTAATCAAGCCAGCCAGCTTTCAGTTCCTGACATCAAAATTTATACCCTCCATGAAAAAAACAAGGCCACGGCTACATCACATTAAACCAACACACAATTAACAACACTTTGTTCTAATTATCTCTGGGCACAATTAATGTTGGCCCTATGGTTCATTTTTCTTCTTTGATAGCTCTTAGAATATTTATGGAGATTAGTCCTTGATGTGTTGGCCTTCTCTAAGATCTGGGATTTCCTTACAAGCTCCCACACAAATCGGAGCCTGGCAGCAAAACACATTTATACAGATTAATTCTTAACATACTGGCTTTTCCTAATAGCTGAGGTATTTCTAACAAGCTGCCCCCAGATCTGGCCCTAGGAATACAGTGGAGCTATAGATTCCCTAACACCTTGGCCTGCCTAGCAGAATTTTTTTCTTTCCCTCAGCAGGTGGTCATAACTGATAAAAGGTCATGTCTGGATTGAACAGGCTTCCCGGAGTTGGAAGGCCAAAAGGGCTGATGTAAAACAGCAATGTAGATGCCAAAAAAAAAAAAACCCACCAAGGCAGGAGGACTCTTCAGCTGCCTGTTATTGGAAAACCTAAACTGCAAAGAAGTTCAGCTCCTGCGCATCAATAGCCAGAGATGGGGAAGATGGGGGAAAAAAAAGGAGCACTGATTAAAGGCTTCTGGTGATTGGTACAGCTTCAATTTATGGGATGCACATATTTTTCAACATGCCAAAAGAGTTCCTTCCAAAGTCGGTGGGGACCTGAGTTTTAAGGCCATAAATATTCTCTCCCCAGCCCAGCACTGTTTGCATGACCACTTGGCATGTTTCTTTAGGTGTGGTTTTTATGCTCTAAAGATGGGCTTAAGTACCATGAGGAGCTGAGACTTGAGGGCACTGTGGAAATTCCAGGGATTGTTGGTTAAGGAAATCTCTCAACAGGTAGGAGACAGGATCAGACAACTCCATGAGTTTTTAAAATAAACACTGTGTGTGTTAGATAGATGGGCAGCTCCATGCCCTTGAATATATAGAACAAGCCATGTCTTTCAGTCTTATCTCTGGCCATAGGTACCCCAGGCTGGTTCACATCTATCCTGCTGCATTTGCAGAATAAATTCCCTCTGCCCTTCCTCTTACCATTTCCCTAGAAAATTGGCATGAAGCCTCAAAGATTCAAGTTCATACACTACCTTCTCTCTCTCTCTCTCTCTCTGTGTGTGTGTGTGTGTGTGTGTGTGTGTGTGTGTGTGTTACTGGGAATTGAACCCAGGGATGATGTTCTACCTTTGAAATAGACCTCAGCCCTTTTTATGTTTTGGTTTGAAACAGAGTCTTGCTAGGTTGCTAAGAGTCTTGCTAAGTTGCAGAGGCTGGTCTTGAACCTGTGATGCTCCTGTCTGGGTCTCCCAAGTACTGGGATTACAGGCATGTGCTACCATACCTGGCTAACTACTACCTTCTTATCTCCTCCTTTTCTAAAAAAGAAAAATTCAGTTAGCTACTTCTATCTTGATGTTACACTGATCCTTGTACATACTTCTATTTTTTAATATTAATGTGCATTATTTTATTCATTTTAATTAGTATATTTTTGTTTTCCTTCCAACAGTATGTTTCAAGGAAAGAGAAAATGCTCTGTTGGATCTTTGTAATTGCAACACCAAGTGGCAGCCAAGGGCTACAAATGCCAAAGAAGAGAGAGGAAGGGGGTGAAGGTGGATATGGCAAGAGAGAGAAGAAAGAGAAAAAGAAAGACGACATACTGCAGGGAAATAAAAAAGGACAAGCCAGGAGTGGGGGTGCACTCCCATAATCCCAGTACTTGGGATGCTGAGACAGGAGGATCATTAACTTAGTGAGGCCCTCAGCAACTTAGCAAGACCCTGTTTAAAAAAAATATATATAGCCGGGCATGGTGGTGCACGCTTGTAATCCCAGTACTTTGGGAGGCGGAGACCGGAGGATCCAGGTTCGCGGCCTCAGCTCTCTCTCTCTCTCTCTCTCTCTCTCTCTCTCTTTCTCCATCTCTCTCTCTCTCTCCGTCTCTTTCTCTCTCTCTACCTAGTGAGGCCCTCTGCAACTTCGTGAGACCCGGTTT